>JAUJYS010000142.1:0-30034 GCA_033995665.1 Melogona broelemanni | reverse complement strand
ATGACAAGGTTAGGCAGGACAAAGGTAGGGAACTCGATTTTATTTATATAGATGATTTAATGGATAATTTATATAAATGACGAAGAAATTCAATTTAAAAAAATATAATATTATACCATTTTAATTTTTAAATCGACAAATGTTCACAGAAATCACGAATCAAAAATGAAAAAAGTTCTAAAAAAATTGTATTTTTGAAAATGTGAAGTCTTAATCAATCGTAACATTGTTTGCCCTTATGTAATTGTATAATCATTGCAAAATATTTTATCTTGTTCTTATTTTTCTTAAACTTCGAAGACTAGCGGACTGACCATTGCCGTTCGCCTGATGCTGTCGCAGGTGGCCGCCGCCTGCTGCGCCGATCCCCGCCTGGCCGAACCGCTATCACCAGCTGTTGACCTGCTGGCCGACGTCATCTGGGGCGCGTGCGACGTGCGCTGTCTGGGTGGGGTGCCGCTGGACAGTCTCACGCCCGCCTCGCAGGAGAGCCTGGAGCAACATGCTCGTTGCACCCTATCTGACCTCCTCTGTATAATGCCCCCGTGCTTAGGTAAATCGAGTGCAGTGCTATTAGTGGAGATGCACTGGGAATTTTTTATTTTCATTATTATTATCAAAATAAGTTTTAATTGGCAGCTCTATTTTTTAGTAATAACCATCGATACATATTTTTTCCAATATTATAAGGGAAATCACGATTTAAATATTCGTAATTTTTGTTGATGAAAACGAGCGTATCTGTAAGGAGATTTAAAAAGTAGTCTGCAATCGTGCTACTTTTTCTAGATAATGTTGCTGCTAACCTTTGGATTGGTGAATAATTTTAAGGAATAATCAATACGACTTTTGTTTGTTGCTATAGCGGTGACCAGCGCGCTGTTAACGCCATCTGGTGCCACACCCGGAAACGAGGAAGAGGATGAGGACCTAGACGGTGGCTCGGGCCTGGTGAACCTAGTGGTTGCAGCCGTTGACGGCTCCACCCCCGGTGACGACCTGGCCGCCGAGACGGGATTGCAGTTACTCAGCGCGCTGGGCGCCGGACTCGACACGTGGCTTCACCTGCAGGGCCGCCACCGGCTACTGGAGGCGCTGCTGGAGGCGCAGCGCGGTAACGTCGCCGACGGTAGCGACGCGCCCATCGTTGACAACCTCAGTCTGCGTCGCAATCGGTTGCTGGCCAAGATGGCGGAGATTGGCGGGGAGCGAGAGAAGTTGTTGCCGCCGCTGGCGGATGACGAGGTAGCTATTTGTCGCACCAAGTCTGGTCGAGCTGTTTGGAAAGACACATTTTGAAAGTTTGTGGTAACCTAAATCAGAAAGTCGTTGGCCCATCATTTGTCTAACAGTGCTAGCGTTTTTTAATCCGATGAGCACACATTTTTGATTCGTTAATTGACTCAATGCTCTGATCCACATCTGTCAAATACAACAATAGAAATGATTAGTTTCATTACCATTATTGTCAACCTGTTATTAAATTTAAATTTAATTAAAATGTCAATTATTCACTGTTTTTGGTATTTATTTGACAATTACGGTACTTAATTATTAAAAAAGTTACGGAGAAAATCGTTTATTTATCGCAGTTGGTTAAAATAGCATTCAAGCTGTCGATTTTGAGGTATTTTTGAGCTCAACTATTTTATTATTAAATAGAAATGTCAAGTATTTATTGTTATTGGTATTAAATTAATTTTTGTAGATAGATCTAGATAGATTTATTTGTTTTGTGTGAAAATTATTACAGGGAGGTTAGGGTAGTTACAGGATAAAAGGAATATTTAATTATTCACAGTATTTGGCTTTACCAGGTGAATTAAAATAACTTTATATTTTGTCACGTGGATCGTAAAGCCAAAGAATGTTCATATACTTTTTTTTTATTTTCTTGTATAGGCTTTCGTGGACGTGGACCAAGTCCAGCAGCAGTCGCCGTTCGTGTCATCCCTCCCCCTACCCGACCAGTACTTGCCCGCCCTGCTGCCGCTCAGCCGGGCCCCGCGTGAGGTCGACCTATTCCTGCGGGAGACGCGCGCCGAGAATCTAGACCGCGACTGGCTGGTCTACTGCTGCGAGGTATTCCGTAACTGCCTGCTGGGCGTCGGCGGCGATCGCGACGAGGACGATGACGACTGTCCGCCGGCCACGGCCGTGCAGATGCGGGGGCAGTGGTTCGGCAACTTGCTCTCCTTCGCGCTCGCGGCGTCAACGACAGACGAAGCGACGGATGCGGGCGGCGCGGATTCGGAACGGGATCCCACGGCGGCCGACCTGGTCGGTTGTCAGTTGGTGGTCAGCTACGGCGTTCGGCTGGGGCTGTTGCTGGTGGACGAGCAGACGGTCGACGATCTGACCAGTGTGCTGCAGTCGATTCGGCAAGTCGAAAACGAACAGGTATTGAATCACGAAAATATAGCTGTTTTCTTAAACGACTTAGATTTTCCATGAACACAAAATGCCTTATGTGAGCGTGTTATTATTATGAGTTATTATTTTTTAGTAATTCGAAAATTCTAATTCGTATGTTGTTCTGTACGCTAACATCAGAGTTTTGTGTTCATTAATCATATTTGATTCAGGCGTACTTTCGCACTATTGTTTTGATTTTCAGCATGAAAATAATACTTGTCATTTGTAACAGCTAAAATTAGTTGAAGTCTTATAAAGAACTGTTTAACAACACGTCCGTTTCCAATTTTAGAGTTTTGATTGGCTGGCGGCCACCGCGTTTCTTCTGATGTGCGGCAATAGGGAACGGACCGTCGAGTTCAGGCGGCGCTTCGATCGTTTACCGGCTGACCAGCGATTAGTCGACTGGAGATTGGCTGGCGGCGACCAATCGGCAGCGTCCAGTCCGTGGCTGCGATTCTGCCACGCCGTCGAAATAGTGCTGATCGGCAACCTTCCTCTTGTGTTTCACGCCTTACAGGTGAGACTTTTTCAAACGAATAGGAAGAAACTGTTCCAATTCGAAATTGTGAAATAGTGAGAGCCTGCAAATTTTGTAATCGTCTGGTCTGATATGGAGAATGATTTAATATTTGGTGTATTTTATTCTTTTATTTGTCAGCGATCGGGATTGTCCGTGGGTCAGATCTGTTATCCGTGGCTCAAGCAGTGTTTCTGGAACGTGTTGGACTGGGAGGAGATTTGCGGCTACTTGGGGCTGTGCTTGATAATGGGACGAGACTACCAGATTTATTTCGTAGTCGCAATCTTCAGACACCTACAGAAGGAGGTGCTCAAGGCAACCAAAGACGGCAGCATGGCTCTGTTCTTCTGCGTAAGCTATTTTGGACATGTGTATTTCAATCAATGTGAGAATATATTAGAAATGGCAAAAGAAATGAGCGAAACAATTGGGAAATTGATAGTTGTATGTATTGACGATTCAAAGCTGAAGTTTCAACTATCACAAATAGAGGGCACTGGGCATGTCGAAATAAGTCAGGGCTGTCACAAACTGTTAATAGTTTATCAAATTACTAAAACATAACTGACGGGGCCAAGTCTTGTGAGACTCTAAAATTAAAGTCAAGTTTTTAATCGCCTATGCCACTAATGTATTTTTGAAAATATATTTGTTATTGCTTTTTATTTACCGATAATTACTAGTAACTGAAAATCGGGAATCAAAAATTTATTCTCTCTTTTACCAAATCTTTTGGCAGGAAACGAGGCTACAGGGATTTCGAACGAAAGACTATCTACCATTCATGGAACATCTGGAGTCGAAATATCGAAACCGTCTTGATCTGAGCGAGGACGACCCGAAAACTTCTGATGATAATTGAGTTTTTGGAAGAAGAAAGTATCAGACTGCGTGAATCTCGCTCTTCGGAGAACTTCGTGCATCCCTCACCCTCGTAGGAAGCATATTTATTGGCATCTCTGCTGCCACTCATTTAGTTTGGCCAGCATTGAGGGTGGAATCTTAAATTTTGCGTAAATGATATGTAATTTATTTAATGACGACGTGTGATAAAGGTGAAAATATCGAAATTGCCAATGTTTCACCTCGAATTATGAACACTGCACGCTTTAAAAACGACATCAGCGCCGACAACCGGAATAAAGTTTCAATAGCGGCATGGTATCAATGGGCTGTCAGAAATCAAATTCCGATTTCATGAAAATTACCATAAGTCCCTCCGGGACTGCTTGCGAGTATATAATGTAATCCACGGAAGAGTAGCATTAAAAAATAATTAACCATTCCCCTTTGATGTTCACCTAGATGTTGGCCAAGCCATTCTAGTTTTATTGGCGTGTTTCATTGTAACCCGATCTCTGTTCAGCTCAAAAAATATTTAATATTTACACGATTTGCGCCCAGAGAACGAGCGGTTATAAATAGCCGGCTACCACCACCACCACATTCCTCTCACTCGTCTACGCTATGTGCTCCCCATTTGTTGCTCACGCTCTGCTATTTACTGGCCTCGTTACGTTTTGACGTTGTTGTTCTCACGCTTCGGTAGGGTGAAGATTGAACAGCTTCGCGGCTTCGGTCAAATCCTCGCCTTTCAGTCCGTCCTTAATAATCTGAAAAGCAGGGTAGGGCAAATTAAGAAATTAATGCTCATTTTTAATTATCTAACAACTTCACTTACTTTTAATGTCAACGATTTTTATTATTATTATTATTACATAAGAGTATGTCCGTAACTGAACCTATCAAAGGAACGGCAGCTGTAATATGAATCATTGTCTAGGATTTTAAGATTGTGTTATTCTTCGATGTACATTTCTGTCTTATTCGGTGTTGAGGAAACTCAGAATTGTGTTAGAAAATGATGACGTATTGTGACCCTCATGCCTGGATTTGAGTCTCAATAAAAATTTGCTCAAATGACACCGTGACGTTTATTCGTGTAGTTTGGCCTTTTCAGTCCTGCTAACTTGACTTTTAGCACAGAAAAAAATTATATGCAGTTGGCAGCAGTACCAACATATATATTTTATCAAAGTAAACGACAGAATCTATAAACGTGATCACGTTCGAGCTTTACAAAACAATTCGATAGCACGCATCAAGCATCTACTCCACAGCAATAATACTACTATACTTAGCATTAAATGATAGTGGAGCTAATGTATCACAAGACAGGTGTAGAATTGAATATAAATTAATTGGCTAAATTGAATTATGGACTTGAACCATTAATTAATTTTCATTTATTTACAATGAATTTACCTTTCGGGCGATGGGCATTCGGTTGTAGACGTTCCACATGACCATCCCGACCACAACCTCATTCCTCAGGTAAAAGATGACCCCCTTGCCGTAGTTGTCGCTCTCCGTTGGTGGGGCTGTCGACGGCGTTACCTTGGACGGCTTGGGTGGTATTGCCACCTGTAACAGGGCATGGGAGGAAAAATTTGAACCGGTATTGGAAACAGTCGAATGCGGGAATATTCAGGACTATAGCGGAATAAAGACAAGCCCAAATGGCGCCTTCTGCCGTTTGGCACCATGTGACGTGCTCTCCAATCACCTGCTCGGTTTCCGAGCGCATGCTCTCGCCGGTCTTCTCCACCACGGCTTTGGGCGTGTCTTGTTCGGTGGCCTTGGCGAAGACGGCTACTGTCGGCAGGCTCGAGTCCACAATGCCGATGGCCTCGTAGCCCACTTGTGGACCCAAATCAGACCTGGCAAAAGTAAGTTAAGTGTCAAATATGCGATTTGATGACACAAACAAGTCTGTGGATTCTTTTCACTAAGATTTTAAACATTGTCTTATCACATTGTCACAGCAGACAGTCAGCCAAAATTACAGTCGTTATGAATTTAATTAAATTGCAGATTCGTTTAACTGAAGTCTGGTGAAATTAACGAATGTCGGGGAACTGAAGTCTGGTGAAGCTGGAAATTAAAATACGAATAGTTGCGTCTGGTACCACACCCTAAAAATATTTGACAATTTTAATTAATAGGTTTAATGTTAATGGCATTTTTACGTAGTAGGTTTTGTGATATTTTATAGAAATAGACTGTCTCGATCTCCAGAAATAATAATAATTGTGCCTCACCCAGGATCGCGTAAATTTTTTTTCAAGAAGATGAACGTGGCCTACCAGAACATGGACTGATGCGTGTAGGGTTTGCCGGCGCCGGTCATGTTCTCGCCGGCCAAACGTCCGCTCACCACGGCGTGGTCGTGGTGCTCCACTCGCCTGCGGCCCAATTTCACGTCATAAAAGCACGCCGCGTCACCAGCCTTTGGGAAAGCATGCAATCAAGTATTTTTTTTTAAAAGAACAACGAATATTTAAAAACGATATTGCATAACTTCACAGCAAAATGGAAACCTCTTGAAACTTGTATTTGTACTGCGGGAACAAAGCGATGAAGTTTTTTTTTTACCAACAACGAATATAAATGGCCATCGTACTAATTTATTTATGTAATTATCAGAAATTTAACGGGAACGATTCTTTTACGACACATCATACGATTTTCGGAATTAGTAATTCTCAGTTCGGCCAAAGATTATCGTAACAATGCGTATGATTATTTATTAAATTGGTGAAAAACAACACCATATATTTGATTTTAGAATCAAAAGTAGACAATTTATTTTTGCTCAACTCACCACCCAGAGGTTGGATCGAGCTTCCAGCTCGGCGTTCACCAGGAAGCCACCAAGTTTAGAATCAATTTCAAGACCAGATTCATCAGCCAGGTCAATCTTGGGTTCAATGCCAACGGCCACCACTACATGATCCGTCTTCACCTATAAAACGATAGCAACAGAAGTGGCATCACCATTTTTTAGAGATTTTTTTCGGGGTAAGGGGTTTTTGGTTCTGAAATTAATTTATTTTTGTCTCCCCGAGGGGAGTGGGCCGATCCTGGAGGTACTGCAATACCAGGCCAACCCGCGGCAGAGGTGGAGCAAGCCCCTAGCACTCCGCCATGGTCCAAAAATCAGTTTAATATTCTGGTCCCCCAATGGGGGACGTATCAGATATTAAGCTGATAAGAACAGATACTACACTTTGATCTTAGCCAAAAGGCCGAGAAGCGATAAAGATACACGGTACGGACCCAGGGTTGTCTATCTGGCGAACTACCAAACCATCACCGACAATTGTCCGAAAATGCGATCTAAAGCAAAAAACGTATTTACTGGCTCAACTTCGAATGAATGTTACGCTAGCAAGCCGAATAAATTCTGTATATTGTGAATCCAAAATATTCGAATAAGCCAGGGCTAAATAATTTAAATAACCGTTCTAATAATAATCTTTAAATAATTCTCGGCGGTTATCTAACCGAGAAACCTAGAAAAGCGCTCCACAAAGAGCGCACGGAGCTGAAGCAGAGCGCTACACTTCCGCTTGCGAACGATAGCATACCAACGTCACTGACACAAAAAAAAAACGAACGAAAAATAAGGTACGCGGCACATACCTCTTCGCCATTGCTCAGCAACAGAGCTACCTGTCCACCAGAATAGCTAACTTTCTCGATCTGCGCGTTGGGTATGACGTTAACCCCCTCTGCGGACAAACATCAGAAAACAAGCGTAAAAACAGAGTAGAAACGCATAATTCTAACAATGAATTATTATAAGCATCGCTTTCAAACAATTTGTGAAACAGAAAAGGTTCCTATAACGAAAATAAATCAGCCTTTTTCACTTTTTTATTTGGAAAAATATTCTATTTCAGTTTTTCCACGGGACCGCGTAGCGGGGGGTCTTTCAGTGCGGTTATGCAAAAAAAAAGTTTTAAATATCCATTATCCGTTGTTACAAATAAATCAAATCTTGCAAAACCTTTTCACTTTTACCTTCCATGAAGTTCATGGAAGGTCAGTTTGAAAATTTGCATAAATAATCTATTTGGTATCACGGTATACCGCTCGAATTTGTGCCTCAGCCATTGACAATCTCTAGATAACGGCGGTGGCCATAAAAGGGGCCAAACGACATTTGGAGAAATACGTCTCCCCCTCCACCATTTGGCATCCTCCATCCTCTCTAGGGACCCCATCCTCTACGTAACAATCAAAGACATGAAATGATAGAGGTCAAAAGCCAAAGTGCTGAAATTCGTGTCTACAAGTGACGGTTTTACATCTTGCTGTTACAGTAATATTGCAGAGAATATTTTTTCAAGAGGACAAATCAGCCTATGAAATTTAAAACTCAAGCTTAATTTTCGCCTCCATACTAAATTACAATAACGCTAAATATCTACTCCTTTAAATCTTTGGATTTGAACGCCTTCGAAGAACGGGAGACGAAGACGGGCCGAGCAACTGAGTTCCGCAAAATTAAAAATTAAATAATCTGACTAAATTTTTTCAAAAACCTTCACACCAAAAATTAATTAAATGCAACGAAGTTCTCCAAAAAAAAACCACAAATCGTGCAGCTACGCCATATCCTGACTTTGGTGACGTCAGAGTGAGGGCTCTGCTCTTTCATATCCCAATGATCAAAAAGGCCGACAGGACAAAGATATTAAAGAGTAGATCTAAGAATTTTAAAAAGAAAGTAATTTTAAGAATTTTTACTTCCTTTCCTTTACTTACTTTACTTTTATATTTTGGCGCACAAACGGAAATACAATTATTTTTTGGTTACTATTTTACAGGCTTGTTCATTGACTCGCGAACGCTTTGTGACATTATAAATTTGGGACACAAAATTTTTAAATGGCGACTTTGAAAAAAACAACTTGGTGATTTAAAAGAAAATGAAAGTGAGAACGTAATCTACGCTACGCCTATTTTTTGCAAGCTTGTAGAGCAAAATCAATGGGCGTTGGTGTCACATAAATAAATACCTCTCTGGACTTTTTCTGTAGTCCACTGACTCAGGTAACCGGGTAACACTTTTCCCATGTTGCCGCTCTCCGGAAAGATCTGATTAACCACTAGCCGTTTGTCCTGTTGAGCTGAAAATTAAAAAACAAACGTAAACGTAAAACATCCTAGTAAATAGGTGAGCCAAAAGTGAGCTCAAACAGCGACTCCCCTCACCCAGCTCACGCCGTGACTTACATCTTTGTCCCAGTGCGCAAGCCAATTCGCTGCCCAGAAATCCACCGCCAACAATTGTCATCGACTTGGCTTTTCTCGAAATATCTTCTAATTTAAGGAAATCGTCCACCTTGAAAACGTTACAACATAACATAATGAAGTCTCAATTCTAGTATTTTTAATATTTCTAATTAGCAAATTAGCAATTTCGATCTTTTTATTAGCAAATACGAAACTACCAAACGAAATGTTTCAAACGAAAGCACAGAAGTACAAAACTCATGTTATTAAACATTTTTTTATGAGATTCTCAAGCAGAGCATTTTCCAACTCTGTTTACAAAATATTTAAAATAAATAGCAAAATTGGTTCTCACCTTACGGAAGAGGGTGACCCTCTGCTTGACCTTGTCATCGGCCTTTTCGAAGATCGGAAGATTCCTGGGGGTTCCACCTACAATCAAGGGCACCCTTGGTTAAACGGTTGAGCAGGCAATTTAAATAATTTATTCACATATGTCCAAAAGATAATACGAATAGCGCAGCAACCTATTGGAACGTTAATTTAATCCAACGCATCAAGGCGTTCGAGCTTACCGGTGGCAATGAGGCACTTGCCATAGCTGATCTCCTGCCCGCTGTCCAGGACGGCCTTGCGCTCAGACGGTTTGATTTCCACCACCCGATGCCCACGTACCACGGCCACGCCACCGTTCTCCTGTTCCATCAGGGCGGTCGGAGTGCAGTAGAACTCCTCGTGCTCCAGGAAGATACTGTCAAAATTATATTTATTTTCCAATGGAAAGTGTATGTTTTCGGAGAAATCTTAATTTCCCCTTGCGCGATAGTCAGATGTATATGGAAGGATTCAATATGAGGCTTTCATTAATCCGCGGCATATTGAGTTTTGAATCTTATTTTTTCCCAATGGAGTAAGTAGCTTAAACGTAATCAACATCGCCCGGTATGGCGTATTGCTAAAATTTCAGAGTTTGTTTTGTTTTATTTTACTTTGATTCCCCCTGTGTTGTGTTGCTATGGCAATATATGAGGGTCACATTTTCTCAAGCAACCCGGGATGAAATAAGCGGGAGCCCGCGCCGGGTATCGAACCAGGATCGCCATACCGCAGTCGGTTGCAATACTGACTGCTATATACCGATTTCCCACACCCAAACCCATATATCCAGACCATTGAACGAAAAATTAAAATAAAAGCAGGGCAATTACAATATATACCCGCAATAATAAGAATAGCGGTAGGCATCACACCTACACAAATTTCACTTTACAAAATACATTTTTAAAAAGCAATGCCTCAGTATCACTTAAGCAGAGTTTTTACCGACCGTATCAATCAAAGCATTCCATATTAAGATGCTTCTATTTTCAAAGTAGCCTATTTGCCCATTCATTACTAAACAACAATTTTATTATTAAAACTTACCTTTACCTTTAAAAAACATAATTAAAACGGAACACTAACTTTATTCTGACCCGATGTATAGCACAACTGCGTACAACATAAAGTGCCTGTAGAACATCAAACCGACCTCAAACATTTACTTATTTTTTATTACCTATGGATAATTTTCTAATATTTTTTTAATATTCCGCCACACAATCCGTTAGCTAAAGCACTCTGCAAATTCTGAGAAACGAGATATTGAATTTTACCGCGAAACCGTTCATCACGAAAGACCGACTGGAATCGAAAATGTTTCGAGGTTTCGGTTTCGAGGAGTCGTACCTTCGTTCCCTTCCGTTCCACTGTTTGAACCGCAGCGTCTTGGGCGCATTGGTATCGTCGCTGAACCACAGCTCCTTAGACAGAGGCGTTCGCATGTACGGGTAGTAGTCTTCATCGCCAATCACCAACACCTATAAAATTAAATCGTGTCATTCGTGCCGCAGCGGTCAAACCCATTCTCACGGACAATCTCGACGAACAAGCAAATTAGAGAACGATCAAGACCTTGGCTTTGGCGTCGTTGGCCTTGATGGCCCTGAAAGCCGCCGAGGAGGCTGTTCCGGCTCCGATCAGCAGGTAGGGAACGTGCTCCGGTAGGGGGACTTTACTGGCTAGGGGCACAGATTTCCCTGAAGTGACAAGGCAAACATTTGTTACAAGATTTTACGCAACACAATTTGTAGAGGAAATGTTTCCAGGTATTATAAAAAAAAAATACCAGAGTAGTTGAGGTAAAATGAAGATGACCTCAAGGTGAACAAAAAGAGATCAAAATTTACACTAATTTAAAACAAAAAGTAAAATGTTCAAGTTACAGTTTAAGCATTACTAACCTTTCTTCGAAGGCTTTTCAACCGGTTTCGGATTTTTCATGGGCGGTGGAAAATTAAAGTCGATAATTCGATTTTTATAAACCTGAAATATTTTATGACACATCCAATTAACGACAGTAGTAGAAATGACAACACTCAAGACCCAGAGAACTAGAGCAATAACGTAGAGATAATGACACGTACATATATAACAGTCCCTGTAAAAAATGCTATGCTGGCCAGAAGCTGCAGGTTGTACTGCCTTTGTTTAGAATTGAATGCCTGTTGCCAGGAGCCCGACGGCAAAGGAAGCTCGTTCATGGAGGGCAGCTTGACTTTGGAGTGGCCATCGCCGCCGTAATGGCGGCACATCGGCTTCACTGGAAATTTAAAAACATAGTTAAAGAAAAGCAATTACAGTATTATAGAGCATGCAGGTAGTTGCATTCACATATTAGACCCAGGACAGAAGCAATAGTTAAATTACTTCTGCAAAAAAAAAAAACAGGTAATTGTTAAATTTTTGCAGGTCAATGTTTTTATTTTATATTTACGCAATTTTGAGACAAAAAAATAATTCGAAAACCTGGAAATGTCTGAAATAGAATGGATAGAGGTCGTGAAAAGTTATTAAAAATAACTGGAACTTCTTTTTAAATGTCTTTCGCGACGACAAATAAAACTGTCATAAGATAAAATAAGTGAAGACGAATTTCAATGTCCACAGAAAACTGTTTTAGTTAAAAACGACTTAATAACCGTACAACAAAGATAGGTGATGACAGGTATAGCACTTGACGGAGCAAGACTTTTAGAGGGTTAATGACGTGATGGTAGTGTTATAAACATTACAACTTGTCGAACTGAGTCGAACGGTAACATTGACCCTTAATCCATGAATCTCGGCAGGTCCGTGGATTAAGGGCCAATGTACCGGTACCAACTTCGACAAGTTGTAATGTTAATAACACTACCATCACGTTATTAACCCATTAAAACGTCTTGCTCCGTCAAGTGCTACACCTGTCATCATCTATCTTTGCTGTACGGTTATTAAGTCGTTTTTAATTAAAACATTTTTTTTGTGGACATTGAAATTCGTCTTCACTCATTTTATGTCTGAAATGAATCAGAATTTTTCTTGTATTTCAGATGCAAGAGTTTTAGTGTGAAAGATCTATAACATTTCTTTTTCTCACGATACCCTAGAAATGAACAAAATAAAAAAGAACCAAATCCGATAAAGAACAAACGGGAAATGAGAAGTTTTAGCCTCACAAGATCTGTTTTCGGTGAAAAATGATAAGGGATAATACCTTCTCTCGGCGCCTATAATCATAGGCGCCGAGAGACAGTATTAGTACCACTTACCATCCAAATAGCGTTCAATTTTTTCATTTGACCAAATTTTCTTTAGCGTCGTTCAAAGCATAGGCCGAAAACTTGACGATAGATCGCCCGTCTAGTACTAATGTATCCACAATGTGAATTGTCGCCCTTAAACTTTGCCCAAGTTTGATAATCGAATGTTGGGGCTAAGTGCCAACGTCATTTCATATAAAAAAAATTTGGGCATTTCATGGAAGGGAATGACAGGTCTAAAACAGTTCAAATCGAACAGACAAAAATTGGGATAAAAACGCCGCCAAATTTAACCCTACGACCTTGGCGTTAACGCAAGACCTGCTTCCAATTTTGGTGTTAGGCCTAACTAAAAACTGTCGTATAAGTTACACACGTACCATTTCTAGCCACAACAGCTGTCCTGTTCACTAGTTTGATAGTCGAATTGGTGCAAGATTGCACCAAACGATGATTTATACACCGAAACATTTCCGATAAATATAAATTCCTAAAATATACTTCCGCCAACAAGCAACACCCACATGTGCAATACCGCTTCAACCATCGATGTATTTCAATTAACTTTCAATATCCACTAAAATTTCGATTACAATCGAGATTAGGTTGCGTTTTTCTATATAGTTTAATGGCATAACAGCCATACGAGATTGTATTAAAATTTGAACTCATTACCAAACGCGATATTGCTAAATTGCAATAGTCTGTTTAAAGGCTAGGCATATCGATCGACAGTCTCGCACTTGGGAACAGGAACAAATCCACCATTACAAATCATCTTGTGAATTACGCAAATTTGCGTAAACTTCTTCCTACTCCCAAGAGTGCGACCATTATGTAACAAGCCGGTGTTGGTTGGGCCACCAGTTTTCACTGCAATTTTTTATGGCTTCTTTATAGGCATTTTTTGTCTCAAATTTTTTCAAAAATCATTCATTACAAAAAAGCATTTTATTTATTATTATATTTTATGAGAAAAAGTATTGTTTCAAAAATTTGTCAACATGCAATTCATTGACAGCAAACATAATTTCTCAAACACACTTATTTAATTTCTACACAAGAAATTCTACATCTATAATAAATAAATATTGTAAATTGTGTAAAATTGATGTGGAGATTACAATTCAAATTAAGTTGGTTTACGCTTGTAAATTGTAAAATGAACGCTAACTGAACTGAGATATGCCAGTTTATATTTTTTGGCATTACGATTAATGAAATTTATATTTCATACAAACAAACAAACGATATTTTAAAAGTAACCCGTTGTGGCGAGATATGAATCGACCATCCCTTTTTTAGCGGGTCTCGCTTCTGACTCAAAAGCAAACAAGAACTTTAGATGACTAACATGTTTCACCGAGCAGCAGGATCAATAAAAATAAATATATTTAAATAGGTTCAGCTAGAGAAAAATGATATTAATGACTAAGCTTAAAATGAAACACAGAATTTTATATTTTTCCAAGGTTTGTTCAAATTGAAACAAGCAAACTGAAATGTACAAAAAAGTACAAAAGCACAGCGAAGCCGGATCGTCAGTTGTTTGTTTTTAAACTGAACTCGACAAGAAGCTGATCATTTGGCTGTAAAATACAATGCTGATGAATATTTTTCGATTAAGAATTAATTGGTATCAGACCGGTTTTTACAAAATTACAAAATTAATATTAGCTGATTTTAATTTTTATTTTAATTTCCTGAACCGTGGGAGGCCAATACGGTCTTCACGTTTCTACATATTGCATTGATTTTGCGATCGAAAAGTTGAAGTGATAAAGTGTACAAGGGATCTACGACCAATGAATGATCGCACAGATGAAAAACGTTTCCTATTTTAATAAATTATGTTTGATTTTTAGCAGGCGACTAGCTTAACTTTTGGCATAAATGAAATAGACGTAAGAAAAAATCGACATTAAGAATATCGTAAGATCAAAAGATTATTCCGACGACGTTACTCTTCCCCCTCTCCATCCTCTTCCGCATATCGCCGTCCACGACAGCCTCAACTGACTCAGACATCGAGCGGTTTAATGGTGACGAACCGTGACACGATGAACGCCAGCACCAGGGTGCCGAGCACGAAGCACAGGGCGAACACGTAAAAGGTCTCCTCATCAAAAACGTCGGTGAAGGCAGGGATCTGACTGTACAGCTTGTTCATGATGTTGAGATCCTTCAGACTTGAACTCGTTTGTTGCGTCATGGTGAAAGACCGCCGGAACTATTTATGAACTATTTATTTATTTGTTTTTGGCAAGATCAAAAAAAAAAACCAAATCTGTGCCGCTCGGGCAGTTTAGTAGAACTCAACGACGGGTAAAATAAAAAATGTATAATTATGAAGATTTCCTTTTGATGTAGTTAAGGTTTTTGAAAACTGTCGCTTTTAATTCGGCTTCTTTTAATGGATACTTTATTATTATAATACACCAAATTAGTCCCAAATGCTTTTAAAACAAAATATAGCTATCAAAATAAATTTGTCTCCTTAGATTTATGTGCTTTTAGGAAATCTGAACGCTGGAATTCAATGTCCGTTCAACAGATGGGAAAATTAAAAATTCGAATTAGCTAGCAATTGATAAGTCACACAATTTACTTCTAAAACGTTGACTATTTTATTCGAAACATTCAAAAATCGTCGACTAACCGCCCGCTAATAAAATCAGTACCTACCAAAAAAATAAGACTTTCAATCTTGAAAAATAATTGTGGTAGAGAAAATAACTTTCAAAATCTTGATCTTGAAAGTTATTGTAAACTTAATTTACCGGTGACATCAATTGAAATCACGAAAGCTGCTCGATTCCGTCAACTAATCTTGTTACCACCGAGCCAAAATTAGATCCAAAATTGATCGGAAGTGGACAGATTGATTAAAACTACGAGTCCACGTTTGTCGAATGACAATGGACAAACACCGCAGTCTTTCACGGAATCCGCCGCCGGTTGTGTGTTGGGACTTCTTGATGCGCGTGCTAGTCTACTACTTCTTGCGCTTGCCAATTTTGCTCGACCCCTTCTTGGCGAATGGATCCTCGGGTTCGTCGCGAGAGGTGTCCAGCACGCTCACGTGCTTGTTGAACAGCTTCAGCAATTCGACCGCGTTCAGGTTGGCGGTCTTGAAGATGATCTGCCGCTTGTCTTCTGTGTAACGGATATTAATTAATTAGTTAAAATTAGTTATATATTATCGATTTTTTTAAATTAGTTAGTAATTAATTAATTAGGAAAAGACGGCCGATACACGATCAGTCAACGTTATTGGCCGATAGACTAAAGCTAGCGAACTTTGGCAAATAATGATGTTAATATTTACCTAGTATGATTTTGAGAATAGGTTCCGAACGATCGCTGCACACCTCAGTCTTAAACACGCAGTTGGGGTTGGTCTGGCGGTATTTTTCGGCTGACGTGTAAAATAGAAAATCTCTGAAACGTTAAAAAAAAATTTAATGTTTATCTGTGATTGTAGTATGAGAGATGGAGAGGTAGGTTAATTAGGAGAGGGCGATTAGGGCAGTCTTTCCAGTTACGGTTAGGTAGCTGGTGGGATTTGAAAGAGAAGAGGGAGGGAGATAGCGGAAGATGTTGAGGGAGTACGTTCCATTCAGGGATGGTTCGATTGAAGAAGGGAAATTTGGCGTAACTGCATCTAGCGAACTTGGTCTCAATCTTGAGCGGGTGGCCCCTGCCCTGTTTGCTCGATTGTTTGCCAGAGACATAAAGTTCGAGGGTGGCTTGGCGAACCAGACGACTTATGTCCCTGGTCAGTCTCGCTTTTTAGTGCCAATCTGGAATTGTACATGATTAGCGTCTGTAGAGCTGTTGAGAACTATTATCAAATCCTGATTTCCCCAATGTCCTTATTCCCATCGGCTTCAACGAGAAGACGTTTCCAGAAAGCACGCTGGTAAAATCGAATTCATACCATATTTTCCCCAAATCATACATTTTCCGAAAACATTAGTTTACGTAAACGAGTGTAGCGTCATATAAGCCATACGCAAGATGACGCCACGTTCTTTACCGCATACTATCATGTTCGCAACGTACAGCCATGAGGACGGTCGAGAACTCAACTTTGGGAAGCTGTTTTAGGAAGTTTTTAAAATTCGAACCTTATGGATTTGACATCGTCGTTGAAGGGATCAAACCGTAGTTCCACCCGCTTGGCCGGACGAAGCGAAAATATTCGTAAATGCTTGCCAATTGCAGCAAATTCAGAGATGTGGGCCGGCACCAATTTCCTATAGACGAGTTTAAACGCCATATTGGAAATTTGGAATATTGAAGAGGGTGCCAAATCACCGAACGGATATTTGTAGAATTGTCGTCTTTCCGTTTAATATTGAATAATCACCTAAATATTGTAAATATTCCTACTTATATATTTTTATAAATTTTAAACTAAAACTTACGATTTTAATTGATAAACAATGATTCAACAAATAAACGTTACACACATTTTAAAAATATATTTGCTAAACCAAGCTAAATACAAGAATATTGATCCAATTCGTCTGGTATAGATACAGAAATGGATTTTACGATATAGCCAGATTACAAATCGAAGTCGACACCGATCTCAAAATTACCAGTTATAATTTAAATACTGCTCAGTGGTAAGGCCAAAATGAGTAATTGGTAATTTTTTTATTTTCTATCAAATTAAAAACATTTAATAATAATATTGGATGAAATTGTAATTTGTGATAAAGGATTTCTGGAGAATTTTGTCACACAATTCAATTGTGTCAACGAACCTCCGACCAGGAAATCTGGCATCATTGACTTTAGTGCAAAATTTGTGGTCGTACGTAATGAAGCCGCGCTAATTTTTTTGTCAGTCTCTGTTTGACAATTTGGTACATATATTTTGTTTGATTCGACGCAAACATCGACCGATCATGTCAAGCTTGGAGGAGGTGAGTTATCCAAATTGCCGTTTGAGATTTGAGTTCACGCGAAGCTAAAATGCGTACCTTACCTAAGCCTAATCGCGCATGGATCACTGCAGGGAAGCTAGTGTGAGGGGCGTCATTGAATTTTTTTTAAAACGCCTTCGGTACATGTACCTGCAGTATCAGTTTCCAATGCTGACGCACAAATTAGGAAATAATGTGTTCTGTTAGGGTGGCTGGTTAAGCAGTCAAGCAGCTGCTGACGTGTTGTCATTTGCGGTTGAATAAATAACGACTAAAACGCATATGCGATCGTCGTCTTGACGGTTTGACCTTTGCAGGGGTTTTGACATTTTGTGGATCGTCGTCGATTCAGGATTAAGCACTATAATTATCGACCACATTATTTTCAGTTCAATTGGTAACGCTCATTGTAGCTTGTAATTCTGAATTTGTGACTGTCCCGTTCAATGTGGGATTTGTCAAAAACAAAAAGTGTGTGTGTGTAAGGGGGGGGGGGGTCAGCGCAGTCAGACCAAACAGGGAGAGTCAAATCCGACCCCCACAGTATCGGTCAAATTCACTGTTTATGCACCGTATGAGGGGGTTGGGCCACCGAAGTGGTGGTGGGGGGGGGGTTAACCTAAGTTCCCCTAGGGGACCGGGCAAATCTCACTGGTCCCGTCCCCAAAAGTCATTGCGCTTGTCATGGTAGCCGATCGACCATGTCATGGTAGCTGATCCTAGATACAATATGTAAAGCGATTTCATGTGTTTGCAAAGCGATTCTAGCAAATATTGCTTAAATTAAACCCTTGCTTGTTGGACCGGCCGACAACAACTCCTAATTCGATAAATTAATTGTTGAGAGGATGAACATTGAAATATTAATATGTGGACAAACTATTTCTTACTGCAACAATTTCTGACCTTACCTGATCTATACTCCAGTTGAACAAAGGAGTCAAGAAAGGGGACGTGATTATAAATTCCAAGCCTTTCGCCTACGTGCTGATGAGCCGAATGCGAGGAAAGCGATGCGATGCTTGCCTAGTGAGGTAACTATTGCTAAGGTGGAATGAATGAAAGTGAATGGAAAGCAATGGAAACTGAACGGATTATATCTCGCAGTCGTATTGCGATTGCGATTGTTATAAAATTAGAAAGTTCCATTAAAACTCGATTAATACCTGTATGTACCTTATCACTCTTGTGCAGTATTTTGAGCAGCAATATCTGTCTTATGTTTTGCCTTGCGATCGACTGACACAGTACTTAATGGTGCAAATTATTACATCACAGAGCTATTAAAACACGAAATTACTATAATAAAATGGATTTGTGCGTGCGCTACTATTTTCAAAATTATTTTTTTAAATATTTTATCATCTATATATTTAAATGAACAGCGCTGTAGCTGTCCTATAAATAGATGAAATATCGAGTTTTCAGTTTTAACTTACACATACATGTAATTGAACGAGTACAGTGAAATCCTGTAAATCTCATTGGGCTCTGTCCATGAACGTACAAAGAAATTTTGTTTTTTGTTTTAACAATTAAATGCGCCTATGCCGATGTGGAAGGTATACTATTGTAATTAGCACGAGTTATGATTTTTTTCCATGCTCATAACCTGGCCACACCTGCCGAATAAGAAAAGTCATTCTTGGCACGAGACTGATGGGAGTGCCAGAAAAGCTGCGCTCGTCGCCGTTTACCTCATGCATGTATCGATCTCTTTTTTGTTTAATTTTGCAGCAGTTCTTTGCTCAAACGGTGCACGCATTGCGGATTCGCCTTCTACTGCAATAGAGTATGCCAGGTGAATATGAGGCGTGTGTTTGTGATCGACCGGGTGCCAATTTAAAATGCATGGAAGCTATATGACTCGTCATTTTTGCATAGTGTGTTGTTTTTTTTTGCTGTCGACGATGACATTAAACGATCAATGCTTTCTTTCCCTGATCGGCTGTAGCTTTGACGAAATATATAAACTTACTTTAATAGTCATGTTCGCTAAATGTAGAAAAAAAAAATATTAAAAAAAAAATTGAATAATTAATAAAATTCTTTAATAAATAATTAATAAAACAAATACTAAAGAAGCCATCGTAAGTGGAAATTTTTCGATTGAGTCATTTAAAGTTGCTAAATCAAAAGTCATTAAAAAAATGAAATTATCTTATTAATTTCACGTGCCTCTATTAAAATTAAAGAAAAAACAATAATCTGTCATATTCTCAGTTAATATATTGACAGCTTTCTTTTTGTAAAATTGCCTCACAGCACAATTAGCTTATATTTGTTATGTGATTTCGATTTTTAGAAAGAGTCGTGGCCAGACCACAAACTGGAATGCCAAAGCCTGAAGAAAGTTCACCCGAGGATTCCGCCGGACTACGTCATGTTGATGGCTCGAATCATTCGAAAACTGAAGGCGAGTAATCGTTCCTGCACTTATTTATTCAATAATGAAAAATGCTCGTAATTAGTAAAATTCGTTCATAAACCCCATATAAAGTTGAAATATTTTTGCCTAATTTGGCAGTCACCTCGCAGGTGTCTATTGATTGTAAGGTCATGGGAATTGTTTGTATGATAATGTCATGCTTTATTGCAGAGGGGAGGAGACAAGGAAAGTGAAGTCATCGGAAACGTTTCGCGTTCGTTTCGCAGCCTGATGTCACGTAATGTCACAAATTTAATATATTTTTTATTCGTAAAAAAATTATTCCTATTTCCCTATCGGAAATAAATGCCCCGTGGACTGATGAACTTGTTACATAGTTGTTAGGATGCAAGGTTGTTTAACTGTGAATGTACTATTCTGTCAATGATGTTGTTAATCTCAATTTAATATTTCTGGATTAGACATTGGATTATAATGACAAACGTTTAAAAAAATATTTCTAAAATACAGTTTTTTTGTTTTTCTCGCGTAGATTTGGACCAAATCAAGGTAGACACACACCGTATTGAAGTCTTCGAAACGGCTTATTTTGTGCTCTCGCAATATCTCACCACCACTGAACTGCCTTCAGCTGAGATTGCGTTGGAGATTTTGGGAAAGGTAATAACTGGTTTATCTTTTTACCCAATTCCTACCAGATTTGGATATCATCATTATTGATATTTAAAATTAGTTGAGACAGTATGTGTTATTTTGTTGTTTTGAGTTTTTACATTTGTTTTTAGTGTGTATTTCTTGTTTTTAATCTAGATTTACATAAATGCGATAACCATTCTTGATGAGCAGCAGCCCATTGGAACCGGAGTCTACCTTGGGTACGGCAAGATAAATTTCTTACAAGAGTCTCTTCCTGCATTTTGGTTCACGAATTAAATGGATCATCTCGCTAAATTGATTGTTTGTTCGTCAATTTGATTCTGTTTGAATTATTTTTAGGCCGTCAGGTTTGGATCACTCGTGTTGCCCGAACGTCGGAGTTGTGTTCGAAGGACCATCAATTTTGTTACGAAGTTTAGAGGACGCTAATCAATTTAATATTAGAGAGGTACATTTCGTCGTTTGAGCGTCGACGTGGCTGCCACGATGAAATAATTTGAATTTTGAATGCTGCATACTAATCATTTTTCACGTTTAGCTTTTTATAAATTACATCGACGTCATGGAGGTCACTGTCAATCGACAAAAGCAGCTTCAGGAACGTTTCTATTTTACCTGCCACTGTCAAATTTGTACCGAAAGTGAACTGGTAATTGTCGATGTTGTTTTTGTTGTTGGTTGTCTTTTTCCGATCTCCTTTACACTACCACACCCGATTTCTTTGGCTTAACTACACTGGGCTGGGGGCGAGGACCAATTTTGTGTGACTCGGTTTCTCTTTGATTGTCTCTTTTGCCTTTTGATGTGCACTGCTTTCACTTTGCTCGCATTTCACTAACGACATTTCTTGAGCATCTCCATTTTCCATTTTATTCCTGTTTTAAGTGAACTTTTAACAGTATTGGTCAAATTTTTGTTGAACAGCATAGTCAGGGCTTCCATATAGATTGCTTTCACATGCAAATTAATATTTTATTTATGTTTCACGAGGCGGCTTGTAAGTTTTAGATTTGTGTGTACCTCATAAATGATTTTATTCGAAAAGAAACTTTCAAGTCATTCGACAATTTTGGTACTATTCTAGTTGAATTTTATGGCTTTGAAACACTACAATGAGAACAAGCCAACAATAATTAGAGCCCGCTGTGGTTATGCCAAATTAGTCTTCCACCAGTAGACCCAGTCCAAATAACCAATTTTTTGTGTAGATTAGTGCAAGGTGCCCACAAGTATCTATAGTATTAACGCTAACAAATGTAACCAATGACTTAGATTAATTATTTTATTTTTGCTGTTTTGACGTGCGCTTTGCTAATGTCCATGCCACATAACATCATTAAAAACAATCCAACGTTAATTTTGTATTCAGTTATAAGCTGTAGAGATTGCCAATCTGTAATCAATTTTTGCTTGACTAAAACCGGTGTTGTGGGCACCTTACGGAAATATCTTGTAGTTTAGTCGTCACGTGCCGTTCAAAAAGTTAAAAGAACATGGTCTCCACTAACTTTGCAGGATGACCTGATGCATTCAATCAGATGTCCGAGCAAGAATTGCTCGAACCCAATTATACCTCATAAAGGTAGCGCTTGTATAACCTTACCCGTCTCTCTGCTTTCCTCTTTTAAAAAAAATCATCTTCACCTGGCGCCAGCTGATTTACATGTTTTTTTTTTCTCGCCCGTACAAAAGATGACCATTGCAATGATTGCGGTTCCGTCGTAAGCAAGGATAGCGTGGAGCAGGCCGAAAAGTTGATGAAGAACTTTGAGGAGACTGCCAATACGGTTGAAAAACTAAAGAAAGTTGATCATATCCTTTACGTCAAATTACCTCATTTTACCACATTTGTAGGAACATTGCAAATGTAGCTGAATCCGATGTCATGTGACTGACCGCATATCAAGTTATTATTTTCAGTTTCATTCATGTTTCTTTAAAAAATATGTGTTCTTTGTTAATCTGTCACGTTTCCAAGACTGGTTGGTTGGTTTGTCAGTCCTGGGACTGGTTGTAACAGCAGCGTGTCGTCTCCGGACCCCGGCCCTCGATCCCCCAACACCTGCGGTTGTTCTTGGCAGAATATACAGAGGTGGTTTGCCATTGCCTTCCCCCGCCACTCCAACAATCGGTTGCGCTGGGAATCGAACCCAGATCCGCTGGTTGGTAAGCGAGCACGCTACCTCTCTCTCATATACGGATGTACTCAAAGACTAAGGCCTCTATTAACTTCACTTTCAAGCGATGTAATTTCGAATTGATTTTACTCAGTGCTTAAATGATTGATTTGTTTACTCCAATCGTTTTATTCATTGCTTTATTTTATGTTTCATATCTAAATATGTGGATACTTTTGGGCGACGTCACAAAAAAGTTTTAAGAAAATGTTCATCCAATGTGACAACCAAGTTCTTTATGATCACACGTTCAAAGTGAGCTTACGTGCCATCGTTTAAGATTTCACGTTTTTATTTCCTTAGCGTCGTACAATTAGATAGTGCGTTATGCATCTTGATGACGCAGATCGAGAGCATGACTCCTCTCCTGCACAAACTGAACGTCTACTACGTGAAAACGTCGGACGAAATTTTTGATATCTGCATCAACCTGAGGTATTTCGATCAAGCCTTGCCCTACGGGCTGAACACGCTGGACGGATTCAGGTATGTACGACTGGCCCGTTCTGCCCAGTGCCCCCAATGTAATGTAGACGTGTTTTGCCGACGTTATATCGGTTTGAATGAATTGTCTTTCAGGAAATATTACGGCAGCGGACAGCCTGCCTGCGGGCATCAGCTGGCCAAAGTGGGAAAGTTGCAGCTCAATTTGGATCTCATCGAGGAAGCCGGGAAACATTTGTTAGAGGTATAAATTGAGAAATAGGATTCTGTATTTCCATATCTTAAAAATATGGATTCTGTCGAATAAGGAGGCCTAAATATTTTTAATTTTTTTTCTTTCCAATGGCTATTTCGAATTTTCTAAGTGTCTCTGTATGTTCTTTCAGGCGGAAGGTCTGCTGGTGTATCTCTACGGCGAGAGTCATCCCATCTACCGTTCGTTTAACGAGGTACTAGTTCAGTTCAAGACGTGCAAGTCGTTCTAATAGAGAAGCGTGCCCAGTGTTCACAAAAAACACGCATCGAAGTAATATGTAGGTCGGGTTGTGTGCGACGTAGTTTTGGATCGACTCTCTGACCAACGCTTTTGTGAATTATCACACCATCGCCGATTTAAAAAAAAAATCACTATGCTAACCCGCCGACACCGCTGACAAAAGAGCCCCCACAAATAAGTCCAATCGTAATTTTAGCCTTGCCGCTTGGCGCCTAACGCTTAACCAAATAACGATTTTCAACTTCTCTTAACAATAGCCAGCCAAATATTATACCGCCGTTTCAATTCTCTCAGCGTGGCAACTTAGCAGATCCCACAAATATTTTCGTCGTACGACGGAGCCAATTGAGACACGATCACGATACATTTCAATCAATTTTATCACATATACGATACTATATCCGTGTAGAGGAGGGTCTTTGGCGTGTGTGCGATGGCAGTGGTGTGAAACTTTCGTAAATGAGTTGCTCAAGGGCATTGACCAAAAGTGTGCAGTTTGTAGACGATTGTTGTTGTGGATTTTACAATGTAGTTGCCGTCGATGTACGCCTGCCCTCGGGGTTGCTATTGGGGAACACTGGATGGTTGAGCGAACTTGGTCTTTTTCCCTTTCAAGGAATATAAATTTGTGTCAAATCTTACGAGTCTTCCAAAACGTTTGGAGCATTCAGGGTTCAATAAATCCCCTCCACCACACTCACGGATTAACAAATCCCATATTAATTAATTATACTGCCACACGTGGCGCTACCGAAAGATGACTGTTAGTCATTTGGTTTAGGTGGCGCCACGCTTGGAACAATTTTTCATTTGTTTTCTTCTCTCCAATGTTTCTCTCCAATCCCCATTCTTCGTGTTTGACGAAATCTTTTCCACGCATCCAAAGTTTCCCCTAATACCAGGTGGAGGGCTTGGCGTAACGTCGGGTATACCGTAGAAGGATTTGTTATATTGACTGTATAGAACAGGTTTGTCGCTAGATTAACAATCAATCGAATCTCACTTGAAAAAAACTTTTACAAAATGAGACTTCTATCTTAGTTCGTTGAGAATATATGCTGTGAGCGTGTTTTTGCGTGTGTGTGTGTGTGTTTACGTTTCGATGTAGAAGTCGAAATCTTTCATTAGGTAGTGGGAACCGGATTTGTATTATTTATTTTCCGTGTTTTGTTTTTATGCGTGATAGATTGAAGATTGACTTACAGTTTTGTTTAAACATTTTTTTCCTGTTCAATATTCGATAATGGTCGAATCTATTCATTACATTTTGGGCATTGGTGGTGCACACACTGAAGCTATAGGCAAATGAGGTTACACCTTTTGAATTTTTCTAGTCAATGTGAATCTCAATTTGTTGAAGGAGTGAGGTTTAAATTTTATGATCTTTTTCAGTTTTTACGATAAAAAATAATAAATTGACCAAACTTTGCATAATAAAAAAAGTATATGTGAGCATAAACAGGATTGCAGATTGTAATTTGTATTGTACGTGGGCTTGGCAATGGTTTCCCAAGACAAGTTCCCTGTAATTTTGCGAGACGATGACTTCAGGAATTCAATTATCACGTAACGCAATTATCAAAATTCTTACACCTTTATCTTTGACCGAGATAAGAATCCCTTTGGGAAAATTAACACTATATGCTCACACTTGTTTAAATATCTTGAATTCATATATTTATTGTTTAAATGTCCTTTGTAATTGCAATCTCCACTCACTAGCGTCTATTAATCCGGTTCCCAATCAGTGTATACAAGGTGATTTCTCTCCCCATCCCTCACGTACGTCGAAGTGATGGCCTTGGTGCCCCCTTCCCCTCCTTTCATCTCCTCTCCCCAGCTCTCCTTAGATCCATTAAGACTCCTTATCCATCCATCACACATACCGAGATGGTAGGCAATACGAAAATTGCTCAAAACGCTAGTGTGCATGCTCTCCACCCGAACCCGCCCTCGTCCCAATACGTCTGATCCAAGTGTGATGGCGACGGGCGGTTGTGTGGTAGCGGTGGGGGTGGTGATGTTTGATGCACCAGCATTTAGAATGTAGCAGTGTTAGAATCTGCAATGACGATAACTTGTTATAAGAACCACGTTGCTTCCAAAAAAAAAATCACTAACCTAGTTCCGGTAGTTACGAAAGTGCTTGTGGTAGCTAGCCGATAGGACGATTATACTATTAAATGAACTCTGATTAAAAGAAAGTTCTTTTTTCGAAATGTGTGTCATAGCTTATTAATATTTGTGTACGTGTGATCATTTATTAATTTTCTAATATCGGGGGGGGGGGAGGTGGAAGTACTTCTAGCAGAACTAAAACGAAGTACTCGTACATGTACAATTATTATTTGAAAATATGGAGACGCAAGTTTTACAAATTCCCTATTAAAGAAATAAAGTAGAAACCCTGAAGTTAAAGCCTAAAACTTAATAAAGTAGAGGCTAGCCCTAGTTAAAATATAAAACCTAGCGCTCCTTTTGTCTTTGCTGTATGTGTGGACAATTTATTATTATTTCATTTAAACATTAGTAATTTGAAATACAACTTTTTGGGCTTTGATATTTTTAAAACTTCAATTGCTTAATTCAATTTCACTTCAGCTAAAAATATGATTTTCGAGTAGGGAAGGGGGTTTTCTTTGTAAAGGCACAAGGCCGTATAATAGATTGTCATTTTTGTAGATTTTATTGTTTCTGTTTTTTCAAAGGTCCGAAAGAACTTGTCAATGACTTTCCACGAAACAATTTGAATTTGCCGGCCAAATACCATTATCGATCAGCCGGTTATAATCGGTGTATCGATATTTCTGATTATTCTTATCTCCGAGTGATTTCGTGACGTCGTCACGAAATTGTCCATGCTCCATTGTAAAAAATTGTTAATGCTCGTCGGTATCTGTCACCGTGGATCTTGTTCGGGCATTGTTTGGCCTGAAACGAACTAACGTCGTAAGTATTCGCTTGCTTCTGCATTTTGTTATATTTCCACTTTACAAAAAGGAATGCTAAAAACCTTAGTTAGGCCTAACATCCACTATGGCGTCGACAATGAAAGATAGGCCTGTGGCGCCTCTGTTGGTGCGTTTACAATTTCAATCGCTGTTTCCATTGATACAATATGTTGTTGTGCATGAGACTTTGGCATTCGTAGACGCGTCCAGCTATTTCATCTGTTTACACTTGATTGTTTGATCCTGATAGAGTTGAGTGCGCCCAAGTATTTAAAAAATTCAGTAGACTTCCAAGACTACGCAAACGTCATTGTTGAACGCAGCAGTTTTTCATTCGGATTTTTGTATCGTGCGAACAGGTATTAAGCACCCACGAGTAAGTCCCATAGGACGCCGATTGCCATTTTATTAATTTAGCTCGTACAGTTTATTCTCGCATTTGGCAATTTTGTGTAGTCCACCTCTACCTGGGTCGGGGATGGCCGAGCTATTTTCGAATTTGGATTATTACTTGTCAAATGGTGGCTTAGCATATGTGGTTCAGATCTCGTAGCGCTCGTACAGTTGTCTGATTGAACCATGTCAATCTTCAAACCTTTGTGAAGGGATAGAGGCTCATCAGTTTCATGAAATAGACGAAATTTAATAAAAAATAAAAGATTTCGTTTCTCAGTGAACGATGAGCTAGCTGATACTCATCAAAACTGTCGCGGAATTAGTCGAAGCCCCTCCTTTCCTCATTCAAATCCCGTCAAAATTCATCTCGCTCATGGCCAACCTGCCCTAACCTACTTATCATTCTACCTTACCATTCCTCCAATTCCTCTCAATTCCTTTTACTCCCTCATACCCTAAGTCACCTTAAATGCGCAAGCGCGGTGACAATTCTATCTAAATCTAAAGTGCGTTTAGCCGAACAGCTCGCAAAATCAAATCATTCATTTCAATTAAATGCAGAAACGTTTCTCGTTCAGTTATCATACCTTTGATATAATGATATCGCACCACTATGACAAACTTAGACAGACAAACCTTGGACGTGCCTCTGAATTTGAAACAAAAAAGTATCTTAAAAATTTAGAAATTTCATATTGAATTTCCTTAATAGAATCCAATGAAGTAACTTCAGTGTCAGTTTGACGTACATTGTTTTGTTTGAATTGTTGAGTACCGGTAAGCAGCATGTTGGGCTGTTCTAGAAGCTTTGGCAGACATTTTTTTAGTTTGACTGCAAATTATTTTTTGGTTGTTGACGTTACTGGTCTTTCTTTTTCTCCAAATGGCATGCGCCAAATGTGAAATAGAGCTCAATCAATTCGCCCAAAAAACGAGAATTTGGCGCCACGATATATTTCCCCTTTGCATAGCGGCAAGCGTGTCGGCTCGGCGTTACTAATTAATAAAATTACAATATTATCTCAGAGTTGTCTGTTTAATCAAGTGTTCTTATCGAACTTGAACGATCAACGGATTCCACATTGGACAGCTGTGACAAGCCGTTGGTATACCCACACAAGCGTTGCATACGTTTCATCATAGTTCAAACGCCGTGACAGTGTCGATTTGGCTCGAGGGACGCCATTTTGCGTCGGCAGAAGGACACACTAACTACTTGTCGCCCAATTTTTCTCTCTGGTCTCGTCCCATTTTTGTAGATGCCGCGATCACGCAGGAAGAGGAAGTCGAGGTCGGACAGCGCCGACTCGTCCGACAGTCGCAGTCGTAGCGAGCGTCGCTACAAGCGCCGGCGTCTCTCCGATGACAGTCACAGCACGTATTCCAAGTCTGGCCATTCCAAAAGGTGAGCGGACAGGTGGAACAAACCGTGTTCACCGTCAAGGTTTGCTTGAACAAATGGAGAATGGGATGCGGGTGGAAAAAATAAATATAGGAAGACAGACTTACAGTTGGCGAGGGGAGAAAAGTTTTTGGGGCAAATGCTTTTTTAGGCTGCACTAGCCAGCAGTCTCTATAGGAGGCCTTTCAGAGGTTACGAAAAATGACATTGATCTGTGTCGATTTGGTGTCTTAATGTTGTTAATTGTAGCGGTCAGAAATTCCAGCCGGATAAAATAATTCGCACTTTCCATCCAGTTTGTTCAATTATTTTCGGGCCACGAATTAATTTCATTTCATTTATGGCCAACCGCATCCCTTTCAATAAATCGATTTAAAATCGTTTTTTTTTTCTTTCTATGGGTCGGTTGGGTTTTTTTTTGGTGGAATTGGTCGCAAATCAAGCGCAGAATTTTTTTTTTATTGACAATCAATGATACCAGCATTGAAGAGAACATCGCAACAGGAGATTCTGTACCCCTCTTAATCGCTTGAGCAATTATGGAGGGGCACATTTTTTACCGGAACCTCGGGAACGAATAGCGGAAGCCCGAGCCGGGAATTTAACTCGGGATCGCCGAAGGCATGGCGGATGCTCTACCACTGGACAGCGGCTACCTTACAATTTGATTGGCTATAAGCCGTATTTTTAATTTGTCTGATTTTCAAGAGTTAGAAAGTTTCCTTGAAAAAAACAACTTCGCGAAGTAACGCAGGAACATATACTCTATAACCAATCCTACCATCGATCGTTCGATCCCACCCCTAATAACCATCAGCAAAATCTAATCCATGTATCTGCCACTATTGCCCCCGCACAGTAACGGCGGCGGCGGGTACCACTCCCGTCACCGTAGCAGCCGCGCCTACCACCAGGACGGCGGCAGCAGCGGCTACTACGGGTCGTCGTCCAACCGTGGCGGCGGCGAGCACCGCTATTACGGGGGCAGCGGCGGAGGAGGCGGCCGCTACCGTCCGGACCCACCGCACCGTCACGACTATCACCATCACCTGGAGTCGGACTGCGTGGACGACAACCGCTACCGTTCGGCGCAGCAGCAGCAGCCGTACCGGCGTCCCGCGCAGCAGCAACAGCAGCAGCGCCGGCACCTGCATCGTGACTATAGCAGCTCACAGGTGAGTAGCGAGGGCCCCGATGTGCAGGAGATAGGCAGCCCCAAGCCCTGCCCCTGGCGCAGGGTTACCGCTAAATCGGCGCGTTTTGATCCCTACCCTCCTCACTTCTCATATTGTCTATTCCCAAACCTTTCTACCACCGCAAGCAGACGTGAAACGATTACGTTTAATTTCGATTTAGGCAAATAGGCGAAACCTGGTTCGATAGCTGTGGCTAAACTGGGTTAGTTGTGCGACGCGCGAAGGTAGATTTCCATAGACGTCCTGGTAGACGATTGGTCGATGTTAAACCGATGGCTCAGTGGGTATGGGGACATGCTACGAAGCCAACGGTCCCGGGTTCGATTCCCGGCGCAGGCTTTCGT
>JAUJYS010000141.1:0-30098 GCA_033995665.1 Melogona broelemanni | reverse complement strand
CCTGCCCCTCACATATCTCCAAAGAGACACGAGGGTGCAGTATTCCTGTAGTGCACTAGGCGAAACGGTGAATAAAAAATAAAAAAGTTAACGTATGAAATGCTAAGATAATTTCTGAAAAATAAAATTTTTAAATATAAAATAGCTTAGAAAATACGCCACCATCGTTTAAAAAATAGCTTCTGAAGTGAGCATCTCTGATGACGTTATTTTTTTGGGGTCTGTGCAAGAAGTTCGGAGCGGTCGAATCCGCACCATAATAAAACAAATGAAACATCTGCCAATGCAAATGATCAGTATTGCTAATCGCAATCATTTTTCCCTATCAACATTTTCAATAGAGCTTCCTAAATTTGGTTAGACGTCGTATAATAGCGCGCAACGGCGGAATTTTCAAAATTCATTATACGCGCGACATATTCCGGTGAACGCAAGCGGCGTAACAATCAGGAGGAACACATTCAATTGAAACTGCCATCAAAAGAATCAAATAGCCTGACATTTTAATAATTGCATTTCTACCGGCACACCCGCCCCACCACCCACGCCGATTGATAGCGATGGCCAGGTCGCATCCTGCGATATCGGAATTTTTATTTGGCGTCGGGTCACACTGCATGTCCGTCTGTCTGCACGAATAATCGTATTTATAGCGTTAACGTTATTGTTGATTTTTTAGGCCGGCGGACCAGATAAACACCCAGCGCACGGATGTGTTCGTAATATAGGAAATCCTGTAAGCAAATTGTGCGCATATTTTAATTTCTCAGTTTACACACTTTATTTATGAGGTAAATCCTGCTAAGACCTTCAATCTGAAAACAAATCGCTGTCATCAATTAATAAAATAAGTTTGCTGTGATATTAGGAACAGCGGTGCAACAAATATAAACAAACATCAACAATTGGAAATGTCGAATTTTCAAGAGTCCAACAACTATTTGTAATATATTGATCAAAATTTGTTGCATTAATAAAAAGCTTAAATAATAATTGGTCACTTTCTAACCCGAATATTTAAGATGCGAATTGCAATGCAAAATGGAAACCATTTTATTTTCAACTTCCAAAATTTTAATATACTAACATTCAGTGAAAGTAATGCATGCATTGGGCATTGAAATTGTGTGGACTCAGGTGGAATATTTATTGGAGGAAATTTGTATACAAGGAAAGAGTGGCTAATATATAGGGGATATTCGATTTATAAATTGCTTTCGCTTGTCCGTCTAGTTTTTTCAGGTCAATTGCTTTGAAAAGAGCCAAAGTCAGATGGGGTTTTACGCGGATGAGTCGGCATCGCATCAAACAGATGGCGGATCAGATAGGAAAACACTTTTATTTATTTTTTTATTGGTATTTTGTTTACATTAATTATTTTCGGTTCTCTCTCAACTTCACTCAACTGAAAGCCACATTTTTAAAAAAATTGCAAAAGCAATATATTCAATAAATCTGAACTTTGCATATTGAATATATACATTGAACATTGAATATATTCAATAAATCTAAAATTTGAATATTTTTATTTGTTCACTTTATTTATTTTGATAATAAAAAAATGGAAAGTATGGTCAACAGGTGGCGCCACCAAACGAAAATAAAGTAGACGAGAAGGAAAATATAGCACGTCCCACTTCCAGTCTTTCATATTATGTAATGAAAACGTACCGCAATTTATTTTTTTGTAAAACGGCTTTCCCGGGCCGCAATTTTGACTGAACGCTCACGGAAGACTTAAAGGAGCAGAACAGACTTCCGCCAATTTCAAAAATTTAACTGATATCTAAATGCGCGTTCCGATTAAAGAAAGAACTTGTCGGCAGACTCGCCTCGCTTGTCTTTTCCACCGACGCCAAACAAAACAAATTGTGAATGAAACTTTGCTGTCACTCATGTGGTCACTGGGACGAACGAAATCGTATTCAACGTCCACGCGCAAAAAAAAAAGCGTTCCTATAATCGCGCGCGCGTTGTCAAAGGCTTTCGTTTCGTGCAACTGTATAGTTTTTATAAGTGCAATTGCGGCAATTACACTGGAACGAAATCAAAAGCTGGTTTCACAGAGGGAAAAAGTGGGGCGTGTAGTATTTATTTTTAAGGGAAAGGGTGGTTATACTGCCTCACGAAAATGGCAGTGTGCTCAGCACGACTCAAAATATTATCATTAGAGCTTGTACGAGTAAAATTATGAACAAATGCGTGTGTTCCATATCGGGACACAATATTTCATGCAAGTACTGGTCTATAAACCAGAAATGCAATTGCAAATAATTAAATAATTGCAAATCTGACTACCAATTAAAGTTCAAAAGATAATTTTGCTATTTTTGTTGTTGTGCATTTCCTGCCAAGATTTTCCTCCCCCTAGACCACCTGTTCTCTGATCTACATTTTTTCAAAATAATTTTATGCATTAATAATGAAATAGTCAAATATAGTCTAATAAGTTTTTGTCCGAAAACTGTACTATTGTTTTCTGAAAACGTCGCATCATATTTTTCAAAAGGTACTGAAATCAATGGACGGTCACATGGTCAATCGTCATCGCCTTGACAATGTCTTGATGCTAATGTCGCTTACAAGTCACGCAGAATGACTAAGTATATTTTCGCTGCATTTTTTTCTGTACGTAATCTATGGACCCATTCGGTCAAGCTACATATACAGTACTTTTCCTCGTGAAATTTATTTTATTTTTTATTACCAATTATTTACCCTCATTATTTTTAATTTCGCATTTCGATGAAAACAGATGCTAATCAAGTCGACTCAGCAATAATAAGAAAACATATTTGTCCTTGTCCCGGGGTTTGTGTAGTAGCTCGAACGCCCGACGCGTACAAACATATGACGTCATTTGAACGCGTGGAGCGGATCTTCGCCCCCGTGCCCACAGATCGCCCACGCCAGAACACCTTTCGCTCCGTAACACCAACCCGAGCCTAGGTAATTTTATTACGAAAGTAATTATCCCAATTACGGACTAACTGTTGCCTCGCTGGTTTCACAGAAACAATGCCGTCGAATGATGAATTCACACAGCGCACACATGGTCAGCCTACGCGCCTCAGCCCGCAATCAGTTGGCAATCTTCACCCATCAAGCTGGTTACACTTCTACGCCACTGTAGCTGATCTGTGGGCGCGTTCTTTGATAGACAACATTTGGTGTTTGACACATGATGGGTAGCTCTAATATTGAAAACGCCGCCTCCGTTTCTTGAGAGAAAAAAAGGGTTGATGAACTAAACAAATATTTTGTTTTGTCTGATGCGTCACAATATTTTTTTAAAAGTCTCGATAGTTGTGAATAAGCTATCATAATTTTTTTGTCGAAAATGTTGCTCAATAATTTGCTCGATAATTATTTTTTTTCCTCGTGGACACGGCTTTCAGCGCGTTATTCGCAAAAATTGGACATCTTTGTGAACTTTGCCCAAACGCACATTGTAGATGAGATGGGCACATTTTGTTAGGTGATGGTCAAAAATGGCAAATGGGTCACAAACGACCATCTCCTCCATCTTCTTTCATATACGGATTTTTACGGATCATATTCGGATCTTTCATGGTAACAGATCTTCGCGAAACGCTGACTGATTCTCATGAAACTTGGCATGGGTGTTGATAAACACCTTATTTTCAAATTGCCTGCTCGCCCATAGATGGCACTGAAATATTTTTCTGTTCATAGGGGAGATACATTACGTGGTCAACATTGGAATCTTTTTTTTTTTTTTTGGTTTCTCATTATTGGTTTCTCATTATTGGTTTCTTATTATTGGTTTCTCATTATTGGTTTCTCATTTTTGGTTTCTCATTTTTGGTTTCTCATTTTTGGTTTCTCATTATTGGTTTCTCATTTTTGGTTTCTCATGTTTGGTTTCTCATTTTTGGTTTTTCATTTTTGGTTTTTCATTTTTGGTTTCTTATTTTTGGTTTCTCATTTTTGGTTTCTAATTTTTCATTCTAGTCATCAGCAAAACACTACATCATTTCCATCATGAAACCGAGCACCATCTGGGCAAGATGTTATCCTAATTTTAAGACAACGTGATTGGCAGTGCTGCTACGTCGTCAATTCGACAATAGCCAGTGACGGGCAAACACAATACGAGAGAGTGTGTCACGGCAAAACAAAAACACCTGAAAAACAACGCCAAGTGACACTCGGGATGCCACCGGAAACGCTTTCTCTTCTGCGCAAATAGATATACAATAAATCCCCGCAGGCACGGGTTTGCTAGCTAGAGAGGCGCACGCGGGTGGACGCATTTGTGGGTCAGTGGAATGAGGTTATGTGGCGAGAAACGGCGGTAAAACAGAAATCAAGCGAACGCCGACGCCGTTTAGCTCCACCAAAATGACTCCAAATTTGAATCAATTAGAATGACGAATTAAGACGGTAGCGAGAAGCGTGGAGGAGCGCGCCTGCGACGAAGAAAACGGGCCGATCCCCATTGTAGACTCGACTAACCGTCGTAATTGACCGGACAAAAAACGACGATGACACGGCACGCGCTCGTCGTCGCGCTGTCGCCGTCTACGCAGCACTTACGAAAGGCTTATTTTTTTTACCTCGGTAAACGAGACTCAATTTTATCGTCTTGTTCCGATTCAGATTTGACTCGAGAACAAGTATATTGCTCGCTTTGGAATCGAATAGAGCGAGCCAGATTATTGATCTCATATTTGGGGTGGATGTGAAAAACAAGTTTAGAGTTTGTCGGTTGATATCTTAGATTAATGTAAAATGGGTAAAACTAAACCTAAAAAAATATTTATTTATTTAATTATAAATAAATCAGTTGAATAAAAGCTTGAGAACGAAATTTCGCGTTTATTCAACTACCGGTATTTTATTAACTAGACATATAATAACGTATGAATCGTATAAAATAGATACAGTTGTAAATTTTGAAAAACAAAAAATCCATGGACAGCTAATAATATTAACTACCGTAAAAAGTTTGACTCAGGTTGCATAGCGTATGGTCGCTGCCCCTTAAAAATGGGTGACGGCAAACTGTACATGCACAACAAGCTTATTGGAGGCAATTTGCTGTCAGTGATTGCTAACGCATAAGGGGTAGCAAAATGAAATCACTCTAATCAATTGCTCATTCGATCAACAAATTTGGTTTTGAAGACAGAAAACACCAAGATAAAATCTCGTCTTGTCCTTTAGAAAAGCCTGCAATGTCGCGGTCTTGCTTGGAGACCAGCATAATACCGAGTACATTTGACGATCCTATTTCCATGTGACGAAACCAAATAGCGTCACTCATGTAAATGCCAAAATGGTGTCCAAAATAATCTCACAGTGCTGCATACACACACCTTTCATTTAATCAACTCGACGTTGCAAAGAGCGGATGCAATTGCAGATGACACTGATATCACTCAGGCAACAGTTTATCTTTGACTCGGGACCATGGCAGTATCCTTGGGAGAGCCCGGCGCACAACGAAATATTTTCCGAGATTATTTTTTTCAGATTTCACGCAAGGTGACTGAAAACCATGGCTAACAAAGTTTTTTTTTTAAAGGGCTGACCTAATCTAGCCGGGCTAGTCTATTAACGAATAGGCGGCGTTGCAGTCAATTTCTGCATTTACATCTGTAGTCTATACTGAACGCCATTCCTCAACACTATTATTACCACGTACTATGGTACTAGTGCATGCTATGTCTATAGATAGATTTATGGTGTCGACAATTTCATCTTTCAAAGATTGCAGCTGTGTTCGCAACATTACAACTTATTGCCGATTAAAAACACAAAAATTCATTGAAAGCAATCAGATCAGTCTGTTATGTATTTTTTATTGGTAGTATTTCAATTTACAGGCTACAATTTAAAGATTTACAGTCAATTTTCAATTTATTTATTTTGAAATTATACAATGATTATTTATAATTTTATGATTATTTATACAATGATGCAGAAGATTTATCATAGCACTTTTCTTAGGTTCCCGATATTTTCGCTAGGCATGTTTTGTACAACGCGTTTACACAGGAATCATTCCCTAGAAAATAGTCATCGCTCTTCTGTCACCTTAAGAATTCCGCGATTCATTCAGCGGAACGTCGATGCCACCATCTGACCTTCCGAGTTGCTGCTTCGTTTTTTCGAGCTACTCCAAAATGAAAACGGAAGTGAGAAGGGTCTTGTGAGCATCGGATATGCTCCGCTGTAAGAATATGAAATTCTCAAAACCATTTCGTTAGCCTAGTGACAATAGGGCAGTCCCACGTTGATTACAGTAAACCAGAATCACTGTCGAGTCTCAACGGTCGTCACAATACGTTTGCCAAAAAAAAAAATAGACAGAACCGGTCCAAGGGCATAACGTCATCAACGCATGGAATGGGACGGACAGAACATCCGAAAACGGATAAAGCGATAAAAGGAAATTAAATTACTGTCGAGACAGTCCGTGAGACATTGTCGTGCCAATGTTGCGTTAGTCAGGAAACAAATATTCAGCGCTTTGGCTCGACTGGAAGGTAAAATTGAGGAGCGGTCTCGGGCATGTTGTAATAAATGATGAAGTGTGTTTACAACTTGTGGAAGAAGTGTGACACGAAAAATGAAGGTAAATGACAATTAAAATAGGTGTTGTCCCAATGAAGACGGTTTTATCAAATACTTTGGTCACAATCAAAGTAGAATAAACCCTACGGCTGCATGGAAATTGTTCCCCCTTAACTTAGAAACCAATTATTTAACAATTCATTAAAAATATGTTAAGCCAGTTTATTTTCAATTATGCTGGTAATTATGTTGCCTCAATCACGATTTAGTATTTTACGTCTTTTATTTTATGCATACTGCATATAAATATATTTATTAATTCTACCTTGAGTGAATTACAGTAAGGGTGAGTTCTATTTCTGAGATAAAACACTCGGCAAGTTTTGCTGAGGTTATTTTCAAACAGAAACCTAAACGCTGTTCTGTCCGAAATACGTTACCGGTATACTTTTATTTTTAAATGCATTTCTAAGAACGCAAGGTTGGAGCTAATTTTCGAAAGTTAACGAAGTTGATCGACACAAACAAAGAAAAACCAAGCCTATCTCACGGTAATTGCGCTTTCTTTGAATTAATCATAATCTTTTGACGTGATGCTGAGGGAATGAAAGGTATTTTACTAGTATATAAACTTGTATATATCCCTTTTGTACAATCATTTGTTGTGGCTTTTTTATATCTGGGGAAAACTTGACTTTCTTTTGGTGGAACTAATTGCGGGCATATCTCTTACCAGATAGATTTTTATGGTTGTCCCGATCGAAAAGAATATGAATAGAGGCGGCCGACCTTGTTGCCAAGGAGGAATCTTTGTCTGGCCCGAACCACATGATGCGTGGTACGCTCCTACCGTAAACACGCTTCACGGGACACAGGATGTGAGGGAGGTTGGAACGGAAAATAAAAATGGTTGTTCCGATAGATCGGGTAGCGGTGACTGACGTTTTGACGTCTCGCTATTTTAGCTTAACGGTCATTTTTTATTTTTCGGATATTCAAAGTTCTTTGAGATTGGAAGGCGTTCACCTGTTCAGATAAATTAAATTAATAACCGATTCATTTTAACAACCAAAGTGTGTAAAACTAATTGTCAGCATTAATGTTAATGCATACAAGCAGCATGTAAATGTTAAATTGTTTTTTTTATTAATTTATAGCACAGTAAGCGGGAAAACATTTCTATCTGCAACTGATACAACTTCAGAAATTCCGATTAACAAATAATTTCAAAAATGTTAAATGTTAAAAAAAAATACTAAAAGTTCAATAATTATAAACCGTTAACTCATAAAGAGAATACAGAAAATGGTCAATTTCCTTGGAGCGTGTGCAGAATCTTTGAAAGCTGCAATTTCTGATTTCAATTGGTTTTTTAAAGTAGTAAACCTCTCTACGAATGTTTAAAAATATTTTTTTTTTTAAATCAATAAAACAAAGATTGCAACAATGACCCACTAACCAATATCGATAGAGCTTTTAAACAATTTATTCACATTTTCTTAGCACCCCGACAATAGGATAGCACATTATATGCGTCCACCATCATCACCACCACCACCACCACCCGCAGAGAGTATTAATTAGTGTAGATAACGCTTCCGTCACGTCCGTCCCCAGCAGAAGCACAATGCATAACAAATAGCCCACTGAAATGTTAACGGTAGGCGCTCCTCCTGTGCACACCACTGCCGCGTCATCGCTCCGACGAGGAGAACGTTGAGCCCAGTGAACTGCCGACCTCTCGAGCACAGCTGACCATGCTTGCCCGGCGAAGGAAACTTCGAAATAATTGAAGCGGGTGCGTGATTCTGATTAGCCACGGAGATGGGTGGGTGGGAGTGGAATGGGGGGGGGGCGAAGGTGCGCTTCTAAATCATTCGCACGTGCCAGGGTTGGACGAATGCTGGCCCCGAGAAGACCTAATTAAAGCGCGGTCACAGTGTAACCGTACACCGAATTAGAGACTAATTGTCGGCTTCGCTGGTAAAAAAACAACAGTTAGCGAGGTTCCACCTACACTCGTCCTATCCTCTCCAGACCCTACGTGCATTGACATGTCAGTCAAATTTGACCAAGTCATGCTTGATAACGATAAAATGGTACAGCGGTTATTTATTGACTGAACGTCCAATTTTACCACACCGAGTTTTGACCAATGTAAAAACCTTAACCAGATTAATATTTAAATTTTAAAACGTTCGCGGAATCCTTCTGAGCTAATAAATGTATTGCTTAAGGAGACTTAAATCATAATAAGAAAATCTAGAGCAGTTAGCGTAGTAGTGACATCGGAATACATGTGCATGTATATGCTGAAGGCACATTGGCACAAAAATATTGCGTAAATATGGCAAATTCAAGTTCACGCATATTTTTTACATGTCCTGATATCAGTCCGGCATAAAAAACGTGGTCGACACTAAATTCCTCATGTCAATAATACAATGAGCTGGAACAAAAAAACTTTTTTGGAAATTAATTGAGTTTTATTGTTCACAGACAATACGATACGACAATTGAAATTTCAAGTTGCCTTTATCTGTCCTTTACCTATCACAGTCAATTGGCAACAGACAGATAAATCAACAATCGGAATTTACCAATTGCATTATTAGAATTGCACTGAAAGGCAATCAGGCAAGCGAACACAAAAGCGTTTCAATGACAATTAAGTAAAATAAATAAAAACCTCAATAGAATGATTTTCGTACTTGCTATTAAAACATTATAGTACATAGCATCACTGAGTAGAATTATGTGTCTAGCACTCTAGCTAGACACATAAAATTCACGTGTTGTTTGGATTAGTTTGGTCGCCGGTCTCTCGAGCACATTGGTGGAGTCTCAAAATTGTTGGACACGCCGTGCAACAACAAGTCACGTCCGATTTGTGTGCTGGAATTGAGTGACGGCAACTGCAAATTAGGGGTGCACCGACTCTTCCGTCCAACCGTCGAACGGGGCGCTCAGCCACCGAGACTGGCCGATTAGACACTCGACTAGATGACCGACAGTCCGCTCAAAATTGGGGTGCCACCTGAACTGGGGATGGAGGGGGAAGACGCGTGGCGTGTGCCGTGCGTGCAGCCAAGACGTTTACTTCCCGTCACGGAAAATGAAGAAAAAACGCACGAATTTCTAACAGTATTTTTTTATATTTCGTGTTCGACTTTTCCTAGTCTATTTTTCCCTAACTGCAACCAAAAATAAAAATGTCCTAGTCACGATTTGCAAAAAAACGAATGTAAATATAATTCACCAGTTCACATGGCCAATGGGGGTTTCATATTCAAAATCTACAATAAGACAGGTTGTCAGCTTTCAAATTCAGCTTATAGTTCAACTGGGTTCAGTGTCGCGTACCACGGGGAAGGTCAATTGAAGGTCAGTTGATCATGCTAAAAGATTTCACGATTTTCTCCATGGAATTGTCATCTTGTTCAGACGTATCAAACATTAGACATTTCTAATTTTAATGGAAAGCTCTGGGCATTTGAATAGGTCCAGTGCTTGTTTCGATCAACAATAATAGCAATTCCGCCACGCGAAACGCGAAATTATAATTCGAAGCTGAGATGGTCGCATTTTGCAACAATGCTCGACAATTAATGAGTTTATTATCACAAACTGCGTTATGGCTAATGAGAATATTATTTATTTATAATTTTTTTATTTATAATTTGGCATAAAAGATTGATTATAATTTTTTAAAGGGTAACCAAGACCAATAAGAAAATTGTACATTTTACAAAATGAACTCACCAAATGGAGAAAAAAAGGTTTAAAATAAATCCAAAATTGACAAACTCGATAACCATGGACAAGTTAATCATTCAACAAAGTAGATTTATTATCTTGCAACTTCACGTTGATTGAAAATAAAAAAAAGTCGCGTCCATGCCATGGACAACTTAATCATGTACAAATTGTTTAACACGTGACACATTGGAATATTTTCCAAAGTGCAATTCCGCCCACACCCCCATCTCCACCAACGATTCTCAGCGACCAGTCATTCCCCACCACACCCAAGTCTTCCCAACCGGCTAATAAAATCACACAGCGCATGCGCACAACCACGCACAGGCACGCGCAGCGTCTGCGCGGAAGCGTGCAAGCACCCACGTGAGCGGGAGTTTCCGCTTCCCCCACCCGCACACATACACATTGTTGGTTTTTACACGCACGAGCGAGTCGTCCTTCCAACTGGTCGATGGGTTGCTCACGCTCACGCTCGGCCGGCTCAGCTAAGTGTTGTCGTCCTCCTCCTCCTCCTCGTCGCTGAAATAGGTCTTCTTGTAAGTCCTCTTTCGTCCGGTGGTGGGCCCGCTGCCAGACGATGCCGCAACCGACGACGACGGGCCGGCTCCGTCCTCGCTTCCCCCAGTCGGCGGCGGATCGTCCGAGTAATTCCCGGTGGCGACCTTGACTCGATATTCCTCCTCCTCCTCCATCATCTGACGCTGTGTGGGTTGGTAGTGGTAGATTTGTTCCGGTTAGTTGAGGGTGTAATGTGACGTCATCGTTGGGATTCGAGCACGGATCGCGTAAGAAGACAGAAGACAGGAAACATTAATTTAATAGTTGTTTTTCTATAGCGATTTTCTCTATAAAAACATAAGACAAAAAATCGCGTAGGAGTTTCCCCCACCACCCTTCCCCCAAACAACGCATTTAATCGTCGTATTTCTTTCGATTGATTACAAAACAATTTCTGGCGTAAACAGTTTCTGGCAACGGTGTTGCGCGTTAAAAACTATGGTATTACAAATAGATTGTTGCTGTTGATGATAAGTTAGAAGAATTGGCGAAATCACGGAACCTAATGGCATGGCGACCAAGCTTTAAATACACATGTGTATGATGAAAGACCCTGTAGTTATGAACATCTGGCGTGTTTGACACTTGGGACAACACAAAACTTTTTTCCTAAATAATTGCCCGGAATTCCAGATTTCCTCGTCACCCTTTGTTTTCCAATTCAAAGGAAACTTTCTGAGTACAGGAGCACCTCGTAACTCGTACTAACTCATCCCAGAAATATGAGAAAAAGTGGTGGGCGCAAAAAGTGTTTATACAAAATCAATAATTTCGTGATTATTAGGTCCCGTAAAATCGGTGAAGATGTATAGAAAATTGTATAGAAACATCGCTACGCCAAAAGTCACCTGATAACTGATGGCCGCACTCAGACTTTCCAGCGCTGGATCCTCTCCTTCATCAGACACTTCCTCTTCCTCCTCGTCACCGTAAACCCTGTGATGACAAACGGGATTAAAATCAAGCTAAATGACTCGCAAGAAACTCTTCAAGTTCGAGTGCAAAAAATAACTCATTTATGCCAGAATTTTATATCGAAATTCACTCACTCGTCGGCTTGCTCGAACTTTTTCTTCTTCTTCGGTTTCTTCTTGGGTGGCTCACGTTCACCAAGCGCATTGCTCGGACACATGTAGCTCAGGTGTCCCTCCTCCTGCGTCCATAATAGACGTCAACCAACAATTAACTGACCGGCAACCGAGCACCAACCGTAACAGGGTTCAGCCGAAATGTAATTTTGTTATTTAGTTTGGGGGATCACTATATTAGGTTACTTTATCACTCTTATCCAATGGAGTTATGACCTAATAGTGTAAATGTCAAAGCGCTCCTTCGGTGAGCTTTACGCAGACAATTCCCATAAATTGCTTGAAACTTGATCAATTTGGTTATAATCAAATCTACAGAATAATCAATCTAAATTTGGTTTCTATCATTATTGATTTGTATTTAATTTTGAGTGAGAAATCGTTCTATATTGTCACCTCTCGCACAACGCAAATTGAAAGTAAAAATTCAGACGAAATTAATCCAAAATAACTCAAAAAGCTCCAAAGCTTGGTTGATAAGTTGATTAAAATGGTTGAAATTATTATTTTGTTTCACTCAATTTTAAAATCACGATTTGTAGACACAGATGTATTAGTTTTCACATTAATCCAATGTTCATCTCTGGTATAATCGAAGTTTATGATCATACTAAAAATGTCCAAATGTTTTTAGTGGAAAACTGTGCCTGATCATTCACGACTTTTTTAACGTTTTGTTACAAACATTTAAATACGCCGAATTAACTTCAACCTCGACTGATCTCCACACGTAATAACGTCGCCCACCGCATACCCAAATAAAAGGATTAAAATGCAGCGCAATGTCATAACCGCACAGTCGATGTACTCTCGTTTTTTAAAGGTCGCACGATTACGACTATTATTATCGACAGCAAGGTCAGACATACTCATGGAAAAATTTGAACAATTAGAAATTGTAAGGTCTCCTCCGCAAGAGATATTAGACGGATTGCTTCACTCGTGTCGCAACAAACAGAACAAGTCAAACACTTAATGACTTCAATCAGGAACATAAATGAAATTGATCGTTCCAGTTGTATTGGAATCGGTCAATTGAATGCTGGCCAACACGAAATGGAAAACCACTTAACGAATATTTTGACCATGTACGTGTCTGACGAAAGATAGTTTTCAATGCCAGGCCAAAATAAAATATCGAAATATTTGCTATACTAGCACAGAACGCGGAAGAAACGTTGCCAAAACTCGAAAGCGAGACATTAAGAGTGGACCTTGAATAGAATTCTGTCAGCGTTCCAAAAACATATTTAGGCGAGAGGTTATAAAAATACAATGAACGGTAAGAGTGACTTACCCCACATTCGTAGCACCGGGACTTGTCCACGTAATCGCGTCGCTTAATGAACTCTGGCGCACGGCCGTTGTCTTTGGCGATGCTGCATTTCAGTAACCTTCCAAACATCTGCAACACCGTACGTTGAAATTAACGTGGAACGAAATTAGACGCCATTTAAAATTGCGAATTTACGCAGAAGGGTTGTAAGTATTGCCACATTTGCCCAGACAAACAAAAATTTGATTCCGTCCTTCCTTGGAAGGTTCAAAAAAGGTAGGAGGTTTGGAAATCGGAATTATTCTTCGTACATGTTAGTCAATTTTTTTTTAATTGTTAGAGATATATTATTTTTATCATCAAATTAAGCACACAAACTTCAAATATTTTTGCGCTATACCTTCTCACATGCATTCGCACTTACACATGTACATATATATACGATCATCAATCTAAAAACGCAGAAGCAAATCTATTATAGATTTACAATTTACATCTGGGTTAGCTTTAGCTCAGCTTTATTTGCTCACAGACACAAGAGGCGAACATGTTGTTCGGATCAGCAAAATACATCCTGCATCGTATACAAAAACGTCATTGTGCGTTGTGTCATCGCATAATACAGTACAAAAACATGAATCACGCTGGTCTAGAAAAATTAGGATACACCGCCCCAACCTCGAAGAGAAGAAAAATTCAGCTGTGTATGCCGTCTGTAGTTCAGCAATTGATCTTTGGCGTACGTACCTGTTTGTTATTGAGGGCTCTGGTGGCTGCGTAAGCGGCCTCACGTTCCAAATACAAGACGAAGGCAACCCCTTTGCTTTTCCGAGCTTTATCTTTAACGACTGTAACTCTGAAAACAGAATAAATTATTTGCTATCACTATATTTTGAAGCAGAGGCGTGCAATGAACCACCTTGCATGTTCCAATGTGAAAACAAATGACAGATGGTATGAAGGAATATCTGATAAATTCAATGACAATGGCCTAGGTCTCGCAGTACTATGTCTAGTCGCAGTTCTATGTCTACAATTCATTCACACATTCAAATTTTATTTAAGATTCAACTCTTGCCTACCCATATCAATGTAATTTAACACATTACCTAATTTGGCAAGTTTATAATTTGTCCGACAGTTCTAGTATAATCAATTGCATCACTAGGGCTATGGAACATTGCAAGTGAAGTTCTGTGGAGTAGAATTGAACATTCAATCTAACATGCGCAGATAAGTCGCGGCGAAAGAGAGGCAAGATAGCGGCTCATTTGTGGAGTCACTGGAAACAATCGCAATCAAGTTCAGAGACGTTATAACAAAATGATTACTTAACATTTGATTGTACTTACTTGACCACTTTCCCATATTTTTCGAATATTTTGTGCAAATCGTTGTTGGTCAAAGTGAAGGGCAAATTTGAAACGTAAACTGTGCTTTTACTGGGAGCTAATTTTGGTGCCCCAGCACCAGCGCCGGCCGTTCCGACAGGACCACTCATTTTTTTTTAAACTAGCCGATAAGCCTTGCCAACACTTTTGCTCGGAGTACAATCACAAAATCGTATTCCCCAAGTCCATATGTAATATTAAAGTTGTATTTTAAAGCCTAATAATCCTCAGAACACATAAAATTAAATCAAAACCACAGTAAACAAATACGACGTTTCATTTTGTTACTGGGGGCGGCCATTTTGTTTTATTTGTATATACCACAGCGAGGTTTAATCTTTATTTAGGCCGATTCATTTGTAAATCTTACGAAAATTAAAATTCACCTTCAAAAATAAAAATAATTTATTTTTACAAATACGCATTTTAATTTCAATTGCAGGAAATTTTAAAATAATTATTTTTGCGGCCACTTGGATGAAACCCAGGTTATGAACCTCTGATAAACTGCACCCTAGTTGAATATTTCACCGAAAGTCGGCAGCACGCTCCACGAGAGACGAGCGCTTAAGCAAATGCCCCGCCCAAATTTAAATTAATTTTTGGTCATTTTTGCTTCACCTTGATTATGTTCTATAAACATTATACTTTATTTATGACTAGTTTTTCCCCAGATAGATAAAAAAACACAATTTTCGACGCAACTGAAACAGATACGATTAAAACATTTAACCAATACCCAGACTGTCCTGGGTTTCACCATTGTTCTCTCATTTGGTCTTTATGATATTGTGTTGTTATATCTCTTCTGCTTTTCTACTGAACTTACGGCTATACCGTTGGTCATCGTTAGTACGATTATATACCCTCTCGTTTAATAGCTTATCCGTTTGAAAATAACCGAGAAAGTAATAAAAGTAGTGTTCAAACAAATTCCATTTTTTTATTGCACAAATGTTGATAGCCGATACACTTTCTTGGATGAAACAAAACCAAATGCATTTTAATAGAAGTAAAAAATTACGAAGAGATCACCTTTGCAAAAAATAGAAAATTGCACACAGCGCTCCGGCCAATGTGGGCTTATTTAAATTTTAAAAACTATCAAACTACTGGCATTGTTAGAACAGTGAGCAAATGGCAAAATTAAAACAAATCCATCAACAAGGTTAAGGCAAATTATATATATATATGCGTGAAAGGAAATAGGTATGAACGCATACACAAATCAAAATGAGCACAAATTGACATTTTTAAATGGAGCAATAACGAGGTTAGAATTTGCATCAAAAAACTCTTATTAAAATTTGCATATTTTCTTCTAAGGCTATACACACAGTGTTATTCCCTATAGTATTGCTGGTTCATCGCCCTATAAAAATTTGGTAACATCTTTCCCCTATATATTGGAGCGGGAAGGGAAAATGTACGAATTATTCAAGAATAAATGTGGGCGTCTTAAATGTTGTTTTTTTTGGTCCAATCTTCTATTTTACACGTTCCAACCTCGAGATGTTCAAAATACGGACAATTAGTAGTATACATTTTTACTATGATACAGACGTCGCTCAAATTGCGACATATTTTAATTAAACGTTCCGTGAAATTCAGAGCCGGAACAAGTGTTCATTTTTTGTTTCAATCCTGCTTATCGGTGGTAGCGGACTCAGCCAGCTGTTCCTCAGTCTTCGACGTGGGATTTGGCTCTTCGACGAGAGTCTCGCTTTCGGTCGTGGCGCTGGCAGTAGTATCCGTGCTCTCGTGTTGAATGGAAGACCCTCCGTTTTGACTATCTTCTTGCGGGACGGGCTGGCCGACAGTGACGTGGGCAGCGACCGTCGGCGGTTCGTCGTGCGTCGGTAACTCTTCCGTCTCTTCGACGATGTTGGTTATCTCGACGGGCGCGGCTGACTCTTCGACAACAGCGGTCGTCACCGGTGTGGTGCTTTCCGCCTCTTCAGAGATTTGAGCGACTCCTCCGACTGCCCCGTTTTTTGTCGCGACGGCCTCTTCGGCGACGTCGACGGTGACGGTGACTGGCGGCGGGGTCGGCGGCAACAGGGGCTCAGTCGTCACTTTCAGTTCGACCCAATCGACGATTTCCTGGATGGTGGAGGCGCGGACGTCGTCCAGCTCTTGTAGCAGATTGTGAGAGGCTTCCTCGTAAATCTAGAAACGGCAACGGGGAAGAATATATAGCAGATAATTATTTATATATTTTTTTTTAATGTTTAGCAGTCTGCAAGGACATCCTGCAACTTGCAAGGCTACCGGATTGTTTGTCTTTGCGTCAACCACATTGAGTTAGCCGTCCTTTTAGGCAACTGAATTTTTCGATATTTTAATTATTTTAGTTAATATTTTATATTTTAATTAATAATTTAATAAAAACAGACTACCGAGAAAAAACCAGTAATTTTTCAATCAATTTTCTAAATAATTTTGCATTCGAAATTACAACATTTAAATTTCATTAGATTTAGAGATCGTACCTTTAACTTTTTATCGACACTGGCGGCAGATTCGTAAAGGAGGTTCGATCCAGAAATATCCGTGATCATGTCTTTGGAACCGTGGAGCAGATAGAACGGCCACTCGATGTTCGACAAGTTGTTGTGAATTTCCTACGGAAGTTGCAAGGAAGAAATTTTATTCACATTTTCCGTTAGAAAAATGTATTAACATTGCGCCATAGACATCCCACAATAAACGCTACGATTCTTAACGACTGAATAAATTATACTAATCAACTTTAAATTTTAAAAAACAAGGCCACGAGGCAAAATTTTATTTTTAAAAATTAAAAATTAATTTTATAAAAATGATATGACGATCATAAGCGTGATCCCGCTTATTTAATTTTATTTTATTTAGTTTCATGTTTAATAAATTATTCGTCGACACCGTAGAAAAGTGACGCTTACAAATCCAACGCATTTCTTAATGAAAAACTAAACGCATTTTTACCTGTAAAGCGTTCATCATAGCCACGGCCCACTTCGCCTTCGCCTTGCCATGGTAGCACAATTTATCGTTGGTAAATTGTTCGACCTGAAAACAAAATTCCAAAATTAGGCGCCAAAATACATTTACTTATTGACTAAAAAACATTGACTCAACGGCTAGTCACTGCCCTCTTATTTCAAAACTTGTTTCAATCACACTTCTGGACGAAATTACCATGTCTTTATTTCTGGTGACGATCTTCCAGTCTATCGGACCCACAGGAAATTGCGGCATAATCCGGGAAATAATTTTGGCTAAGAATATCTGAAAAGATAAAAGTTTGCGAATAAATCCAGTACCTGATTATACCTCGATACACAAAATAAACTTCCCTATTTCTACCGCGTTTCAATTGCATTGTGTAACTTAAGTAAAATTTCATTTGAAGTATTAGAGGTTCCAAAATGTGCAATAATTAGAACAATCTCCGATTAACAAAAATCAGTCCCTTGGACCTCAAAAGCATGTTGATACGAGACGATTTAAAGTTTTATTTTTTAATGAAATTATAAAAATTAAGCAGGTCAAAGCCCCTCTCCACACCACTGGTTAGCAGATAACCCGAAATTTGTTCGAATGAAACTGGTTCAAAGCATCAATTATCCCAATAACGCGCTAACTCCAACCGATCGTAGTCCAGAGTTTGGAAGTCAATAGATTTGGAAGTCTTAATTATTTAGCAATTACAAAACCAATCTTGTTCAAATTTATCTTTTTCGCCGCTCTTCCTTTTAATATCTAAACCAATGCTTTCACTTCAACCGCAGTTCCAGGGTTCACTATTACTTTTTTAACACCGAAAACTACTGAATAAAATATTTAGCTAGTTTTATCAATTAGATCTTGTCTAAAGTCTAAAAAAGATGAATTCCACCGAGCTGCACATTCGCACCATATCAGCGGTGAAGCTGCAATAGTTATCTTTTGGTGCGCTCTTAACAATATAAAACAGTCTCCTTGATTGCCAATAATCGAAGGTATTCACATTAATTTTACACGAGGATTCACGAAACCATTATTTGCGCCAATTTGACAAATTGCAGGATTGTTCTCTTATTTGGTTATGTTCAATAATTCCTTAGGTTTAATCAGTTTCTCAATTAATTCCTTATGTGCATTTATGAACTCTAAAAATGCCCGCATCGATCGGGAAAGAACTTACTTTGATGGGTGTGGCGATTTCAGGGTTGGGAACAACGGCCGGCGCAACCAACACCACCCCTCTGAACATGTTCGGGTAATTCATGGCCACCTTTATTGCTATAGTTCCACCCTGGCAAAAAAAAAAGCGAAAGACAAATTAAAAATCTTCTAACAATTTTAAACTCAATATTCAATTTAACATTCGGTCGGCTAACCTACAAGACGCTTGCATATATGCACTAAAATATGATTATACGCATTTCAACTTTAAATTAAATTGTATAATGTAGAACCACATTTGACAAGCAAAACCATGTAAAACTCAATGGTTATGGAATGGGGGAAACAAGATGTATTCTCATTAATTTTTTTTTAATTTATGATTGCTGCAGTCATTATAGGAGATGCTTCACACCTAGTATTAATTGCTTTGATAATTTCTGAGGCGCATATTTTCATCAATAACCAGGTATCTAATAAACTTGAGCCCGCGCCAAGAATCGAACCCGGACCTACCACAACGAATCCGGTTGAAAACTCGACAGGACCAACACTAAGTCGTAAATTTGACCACCGTTTCATTCATTCACTTCGAAAACTTTTCAACTTCGTACTCACCATAGAGTGACCGACAATAAATCTCGGCACAGACTCTTCTACCTCGAGGGCAATCTTTTCGAAGTGGGTGCCGACATCAGAAACGTACTCGTCCACGGAGTCCACGTGGACTCTCGATCCCTGACTCCGGCCGTGTCCCACTGAAACCACATTAATTTCAACTATTAGTTTTTCCCCCAAATTGCTAATTGCACCCAATTATTTCAAACCAAAAAAAAAATGCTCTCTTTTCTTTCAAACACGCTTCCAAATAAATTTTTAAACAAGACTTTCCGCTTACCATGATCGTGGCCAAACACGTAATATGACTTCTTGGCCAGGGCCTCCGCCAGAATTTCGTAGTAGCCAATGTGCTCGGCGAATCCGTGAGCAAGGAACACAACGGCCCTATCGAAAGAACAAATTATCGAAATAATTAGAACGGACATAACGGGAAATTATCTGTAAATAGCTAATTACTAACAACCAGAGAAGAATTTTTTTTTTAACACAACACCAAAAATCGCATAAATCAGCAGGTTAATGAGTTCAGCGGTCTCGGTATTTTTATTGAATAAAATATACATTTTTTTATTTCCAACAAATGTTTTGCGTTTTAAATTTCTAAATAAAACGCCGACTACAAACATGAACCTTGTCAATAACTGTTAATGTTTGTGGTCAATTTTATATTTTATTTACCGGTATCTCTTATGGTTCACGACGAATCTAAGCAATTTATTTTGGCATCTTCGCTTCTATTACTACTGCTCAAATATTTTTTGATATTGCTTACATCTTTATATTATTTACTCAGTTTTTAATTTCTTCAATTTATTGCCATGGCGACACAAAGGATATTTTAAAAAATTAAAAACCAAAAAAAAAATAATAAAAGCTTAACTAGATTTAACTTTTATACCATAATCTCCAAACATTCCACAAACAAACATTTCGAAATTACTTTTGATAAGAGTTGGGGAAAACAACTCGTCTATTTGCCCATTTTAACATGCAACAAGTGTATTTCTGCAGCCGAACGAGGGTCGACAGGTGCGTCAAACTACTGTCGAGAATGGGACCACCAGCGAGGGGAAAACGTTATCCAGTCACCGCGCATTACACAGCCAAGTAGACGAGCGCGACGCGAATTGAATGACAAGTGCAATATGCACGTGAGCTAGACAAATGTTGCGCGCAGGCATTCGCAACTAATTATGGTAGATCTGCGCACGCAAACAGTAGCGACCTTTACAGTAGACTCCTACGACTACAAGTCCACCGTTAAAAGTAGTTAGACCCAAGGAGTTAATAACTTATTTTCTACATAGTGACTGCAAATTGTCCTGTACTGCAATCAAAACCTTATCAGTATAAGTAGTTTTCCGTAGAGATTATTTGATTTACATTAAGCCATGATATTTTTTTATACCAACTAACTTAATACAAATTAAAATAGATACTCTAAATATGTAGAAGGAAAAAAAAATGCTAGATAAGTCTAGAAACCTTTGACGAAAAATTAAGTTTTATTTAAGCAGTTTGGCAAACTTAGTCTACGAAATTAAGGAATTGTGCTTCTGTTTCCGAAGGGCATGGTCGACTCTGCCCACCAAAATTAAACTAGTCTACAATTTCAAACAATGTTTGGCGGTCGTCACAAAAGATCTAGGCCGACGTCACCCCAAATTGACCAACAGTGAAATCAAATACGAGTGCAGTAGCACGCACTCCGATGAACGAAAACAAATAAATAAAATATGGCCAGCAATAGCGATCGAACAGATACAGGGTGCCCAAAAACTATTTTCCCTAGCATTCTCAGTATTACGGCGTATTCTCAGTATGTAATCTATCCCAGTTTTTATAACGATTCGTCGTAACCGGCTGCGGTGCTCCGGTCACGGGTTCAATTCCCTACACGGGCTCTCATTTTATTAGATCCCAGGGTACTGGTAAAAACATTCCGCTCACATATTGCCACCGCAACACTAGTTTGAGAAAAATAAATGTGTCTAAATCAGACTGCAGTTCAAATGCAGCGTGCATTTTCTGCAAGCACTAAAAGCTTCCTTTTTTACGACAGGACTCTCAACCTCGCCGAAATTAGATTTTTTTTTCGTCCATGTGCCCCTCTCAACACTCAAATAGCTTAATTCTCAACGCCATATGCCGGGCAGCGCGATACGACCGACTAAAAGTGCGCAGACACGCAGCATGCACGCGCCGTCCATGTACGGAGAGCGAGAGTCTTAATCATCCCGACTAAAATTAGACACCACGTAAAAGACTTTACATAAATTGCTCAAACTACGAAAAGGGGAAAGCACTGGTGGTGGTGGGCCAAACTCAGAGTTACCCCCGCCTGTTCACTAATGATAAACAGGCTCTTGACCTCCAAAATCGGGCTTTTGTGCGCCCGAATCTTATGGAGAAGAAAACTAGCTCGTCAACCTTTGAACGTCTAGGCCAGACCAACTGTCTGAGACTAATCGGGACAAAGAAAAGTTTATAGATAACACGCGTGACAATTTAACGCTTGGTCGATGCAATTTTATGCAATGTCGAATGTCATTTGCCCCATGACACCAACAAGACAAACCTTTAGCAGTTTCAGAACGTTACTAAATTACTTTATAAATTTCCCAAGCTGGTTTTTATTTTCGCGCTAAAGAAACTCACATGAAACCGAAAGTTCAGTGATTTTATCTAACAACTTTAAAGCAAACGTTTGAAATTAACTTTGCCAACTGAACATTTTACCCTCCGTCATTATCCATGAGAATTTGGAATAATCAAAAAACGAAATTTAGAACACAAACTCACCAATCACCATAAACTCAATTTATATTCTAAATTTTTGTTTTGATTTTTCCAATTCACATAGATAATGAAGGGTAAATGAGGTTACGCCTTACAGTTCGCAAAATCATTTCGAACATTTGTTTAACTAAATGTCCGACATCGCCATGCTCCCTACCCTCCTTGTTTACTCAGAAAACCTTTAATAAACCATGCAAATATTTGCCCAGTAAAATAGTAAACTACGTGAACATACACGATGCGGTGTGTCGGCGCAAACAAAAGTGAGCAAGCTTTAATTTATTTTGTAAGTCGGTGCAACAACGGAATGTCACTGTTAATCTAATTGCAGGCATTTCTGCACTTTCTACACAGCCACTACGTAGTAACATTTGAGATCAAATTTAAGTAATCATTTTGGAGCATCTCTGAAATCATAAAAATAAAAAATAAAACTTACTGATGTATTACTTATTTTATTATATAATTAGTAAATTGATGCATAAAACTGCTTAAATATTCTAGGCGCTACAGCTATCGCCAATAGCTAATAATTCTAAACGCTATATACAAGGTAGCTAAAAAAATGTTATCTTGTCGACCACAATATCATAGGCATGATTCATATCCAACACATTAAAACACCAGGGATTCGATTACGTCTAATTGGCAGCTTTTGCGGCCCGCCGCGCGCGCAATTATTACGCGCAATTGCGTGGACCGTTTATTCGCCAGTTAGCCGGATTAGTCATTTTGCACGCCAAACCGGAATATAGAAGCGCGCGTGGGCGGGAGAGCCAACCCCGTGATCATGATCCAAGTCCAACAATCAATGCTTCGTCGCGTTTGGGTGACCGGATTATTGGGGTGGTATAATTACATCATTTGATTCTGGCAAATTGGCCGCCATATTTGTTTTAGCCGAATTAATCGCACGCGTAGAAAAGGAATTAGTTTATTACATTTTTTTTGACAATCTGATCATCAGAAGTGAAAATCACGACAGGAATTATTTCAAATACTACGAAATAATTTCATAGTATTTGAAGAAAAACTTGAGGAAGCCACGGGATCTCGACTTTTCAATACAGACAAGTTCTGAGCCTATTTTAGCACTCTAAACTCCGGCAGCCAATTATCATTAGCGTCAACGAACCAAGAGTCCAAAGTCGCGACGCACCCCCTCCCCCCCCTACACATACTCTCGCGATTATCAATGACCCAACTCGCGCCTACCAAAATAAAACGAAAATTTAAAACATTTAAAGACGCCGCCTAAACGCGAACCGCTAAACGAATCTGATGAGCAAAGCTTTGTGAGTCTGGCCAACAAAAAATATTTCGGTCCTGCTACAAAACATCAGTTGGCTTGTGCGGCCCACATTTAAAAATGTAAAAATTAATTGAAGTAAACATTAATAAAATTAGTTAAAAAAAAAGTAAGTGATCATTCGTGGATTTGCGTACAATTCGCGGTTAAAAATTAATTTGTTGAAAATAAATCAACGCGCGGTCCTCTACATTACCGCCTTACGAGTCAATTTTTTTAACTGACACTTTAAAATAAATCCACCCCGTTTAAATTGTTGTCGCTGTCCATACAAAAGCGAAGGTCACGCTGCAATTTCTGGTAAGAGGAAAACTAATATTTATTTACCGCACGAGTTAAGCGCAAGATTTCATCACCACTGTAGGCAAAAAAAAATTAATAAAGAAACCGTACTCTGGTGTTTACGTTCTGTTCACATGCAACAAAAATTCTAGGAAAATTGAACTCTTGAAATTTTATTTTATGTATACAAATAAAAGCATGCAAATAAAATCCTGATACAGTGTGACCAACTCTACTTTCCGGTGATAGGGATAACGACACGTAGATAACATTTTAAAATATTTTTGAGCAGATCAGCTGATCACAATATGGTTAATGCCCTACAGGGATTGTGATTTATTGAATACAAACGGGAAAAGATACTAGTACACGTATCAATTTATTTTTCATGTACTGGAACTGAGGTTATTTCTATTCAATGAATACAATGGGACAGAATGTCATGAATAGTTAGTCACGGTTCTGTCATAGAAGATACAGGAGCGTGGCTGGTATTTTGTTATGACATGAAACTCTTGTCCTGGGTCCAACCTGCGCAGCTCAAAAGTGAGTTATTGGACTGTGACATGCCACGCTCAATTACATTCGAGTGCGTAGGCCTGCAGGATGGAGAAAATTAAAAAAAGCTTTGACTCCCAAGAAAATATTCGAAATATCAGTCAGAGACTATAAAAAAATGGCTGCCAGCTGATCTATTATTTTTCTAATTTCATCGCAACTTTTCAATGTTTCCAAGCGTATCCAGTTCACAAATCATACTTAATACGTCTTATATAGCGTATCCCGACATAGTTTATTAGCAAATGCTTGAACCAAAGACTTACTAAGAATGGCGAACAGTTTTTTTTAAGACGAGTCTTAAATTTGGATAACCGAGGAAAATAAGTAGTCCCCAGGGTTAGAACATCAGCTCTCATGACGCTAATGCTCCTACGAAGTTCAGTTATCCAGTTATTCATTTTCTGAAGTCAAATTTAAGCGACCCAACAAGCTAATAAAACAATGCTTTTCAATTGCCCCATTTCTCTATTCATAAATTTAATAATCGGGGGGAGGAGAATCATCAAAAAACCCCAGCGAGTATGCTACCCCGATACGCCGAATATATTCCATTACAATACAGATTCAACGATAATAACGAATAAGCTTATCTCGACAGACTAGCACTCTGAAGAATTAAACGCTTTATTAAATTAATACCGACTGCCAACACCCACTACACTCACTACTCCAGTCAGAATTGACAGGCCTCTCATTTTCAATCACAAATAAGATAGTGAGCGATATGACGTAACAATGTAGCCTTTGTGCAGGCCCTTAAACAGGCAATATCCCTCCCAGCTTAAGAGTTGTCACACCCCCACCACCTGATTTACGCAATTCTAGCAGTTAAACTGTACAGATAACATTTTTTTACGAGACAACTGCGCCTTATGGTCTAAGTCACGTCTAACTACTGCTCAAGCAATCGCGGTTCGATCCTGAGGAAATTACTAACAAGTGACTCATGCATGTTGGTGCCACAGCCAACTACAGTATCGATGCCAAAAGCTAAAATATTGGAGCCTACGTGCGCGACAGCAGGTGGTTTCAACCACCTGCTCGTGAACGTATCCTCATTTGACGGTTTGTGCCAAACAGTAAGCCTAAATGCGCAGCAAAAGTGATCTAATGCAATCTTTGTAGAAGACTCGCTTGGATTAACCTCCAATGACCTTCGCCTGGCGAGAGCGACCTTTGCAGCTTCGCAATGAACTCGCCAAAACTAATGAGTTAATTTTGGAATGTATTAAATGGGGGTTTTGTTAACTAATTACCCTTGCTCGCAGGGTTAGGACAAACTCATCCAAATAGCAACTTGCGCGGTCTATTCTTTTTTTTTGAACAAAGATTTTTTTTTTTAATTTTGAAGCTAAACCGGTCCCCATACCTTTACGAACGACCCACAACAATTTTTTTTTTTGTTTGCATTCATAGGCGCGAGTGTTTCCCCTCGTATGCAAGTAGGCAATTTGAATTTCATGATGCCGACCAACGATTTGAGACCCATTTCCATCGCTATACGACACCTTAAACGCAATATTAAGGCGAAATAAAACATTCCCACGACAGCGATCGCCGTCAAAGCAAGAGGCAGCGAGGGACCTTTCTACCACACAGCTGCGGTCCGGCGGTCGCGTGACCCAAGGTCAACAAGCCGCCAACTCTGTAATCGGCAACCGTGATAGTGGCGTAGCACGAGTTTCTATTGACTCATAGCAACGATCTTTATTAAAAAAAAAACGTTATTCAATGGAAAGGGGAGGGGACTAATATCAATAATTTATTTGCTTAGCCCTCAGGTTTAATCATTTTTACAATCGCGTAAAGGAAATGCTTGTGCATTGTTGAAATAATCGCGAGAAAGTAAATAAGCGCCCGCGAGTATGATAAATGCATAGATTTTCTTTTCAACTTTCATCTAACCTTTGGATACACATTCGCATAAAATTGATTAAAGCGGATCTAGAAGGGAGAGTCCAATTTTTGATTAATAGTAAATAAAATTTAACGGTAATCAATCAAACCGGTTAAACATGTTGCACCCTGCATAGACCAGGATTACATCATCGCGTGCAAACGCAGCAAAACGCAAATGTGGCATATTTTTTCAACTCATTGCCACATTTAAACTAACACACTTTTCTCATATTTTAATTTGAATACATTATCTTGTCTCGCCGGAACTTGTCCCTTTTTCGTTCTGAACATAAGGCGTCCTAAATCGTCGATGTTCTGTGACAAGTAATTTTTCCATTTAATCGCTTTTTTCTGTCCCAGACTGAATAGTCAACTATTTGTAATCTTGTCTTACGGTTGACTTACTTTGCGATTTTTTTATCTCATCTAGCTGCAGATTTTTGTCCATGGGAATTTGCGAATGACTTATCACATTTTTTTCAATATCCATCAGATTTAAATAAAAAATGTTTTCATTGTTTTTACGGTCCCCATGACGACACAGATGACCTTTTCTGACCCTTAACGGTCAGACCCACACTGTACAAACTAACGTCCAGCACTGCTTGACCAGTCTGACGAGACACCACTGACGCATGCGACTTAACTTTTATTTGGCGCCACACAGTCCCTACCAGACACCTACCCCCACGGCCCCTCCCACAAACACAAGCCAACCGATTAATAGGGTACCTGCTGCAAGTTCTGGCCAAATTTGGCATGAAACAATGGACGATGGACAATGCATCGCAGAAATTACCTGATCGGTTCCGACGCCGGCGGTTTCCAGTATCGACAAAACAGTTGCAATCCCGATTTGGACTGGAGACGAATTTCTTCGGGTACGGACGACGGCGTCTCAGATTCCGGCGTAGACGACGTTTCTTCCTTGGCGGCGGTTGTGGTCACGTCCATGACGATATTGGGCAGGCTGTACTAACACTATTGTCGCTGCTAAAACTACGGTCGCGATCGCACAAGTTCCTTCCCCGTGGTCCCGTAATAATACGAATGATGTTGCCTCGATCAAACCGCCCGCCTCCTCACAAACACGAGTGAATTTTAATGACCGCGTGGGAGTTCTGCTTTGGGATTTGGCGAGCCCCGGCTATAAATACGCGGAGACTTCAGGGGGTCGGTCGTCGCGCACGCGCGGAGAGTGCACCGGATATGTTACGCGCGCCGGAAGTGACTGGGATCCGGGGACGGGCTGCTGGTGATGACGTAGGAAATGGCCGCTAGGGGGGACTGCGCAAAAATTTGGCAGGTAATAGCGCGGGGTTTTTCAAACGCGGATTTCAACCGATTGAAACGGTGTTTCGTTTTAAAATGCATTTTGGATAATTATATTTTGGCAATTTTGTTTAGTACTTTATGTGAGATTGGCGTCACCATTATATCGCACGTGATGACAATTTTTAAAATAAAATATTTTATTATTTAAAGTTATATTTTAGTGGCGGTGACAGTTAATATAAAATTATTGTGAGGAAATTGTGAACAGAAATAGTTAATTAAAATGGCGATTTTGTTATTTTCTTTATTGTGAAAAGTACGTGTTTTTCGGAAAATGTATTTTCATCGGAATATTGAATATTCTGGACAATTAGCTGCCACATTAAAAATTAAACAAAACAAAACAAAACTGATCTGTTTGTTCAGTGTCGTTATTTTTTTGGGCTTGTATCCTCCCTTCTTGAATTTCTGAAAAAAAAAATTAGTAATTTCCTTATCGGTTATGATTCTAATAGTTTGTTCAAAGTTTATCAGCCTCCGCCCCATAATTTTTTTTAGAAGTTTTTTCACATTCGTATTAAGAGCTTACGCACCCCCAGCAACAGTTGATCCTGGTCCAAAACGGCAACTTCTTGGTGCATCTTTTGTTTTCCATCGCAGCCACCCGCCTCTCCCAAGTCTTGATGTCAATTAAATTAAAAATTACTAATTTTATTCCTAATAGCCGTGTTTATTGAAATAGTTGAAAAATTATGCGCTCAAAGATCAGATTCGTCAATGTCTAATTACATCCCACCTGTTGCCAACACGTTCTAGCATCGATAGCGACGCCATGCTGCCCTCTCAAATAATGAAGGTTGTTCTCTTCAAGCTTCATCTAGAATGGGGATAAAAAATTTGTGAGTTACCTGCATCGGCGCAAAAAAATGCATTGCTTTTTTATATTTTTATTTAAACTTTCAAATACACAAAGTACATGAATTAGACTACCGAGGACTCACATTGGCTTCTGCATCTCTGATCACTTCTTTTAAACTGGAAATTCGATCGGCCAGAGCAACGCACTGGCTCGTCTTGTGTTTTACGAACTTCATTTTCGACTCCATCGACTGTTCCAAACGCGGTTCTTCGCAATTCAATTAACAGAAAACGTTAGTCAAATGAAATAAAATAAATTATCAGTTCCATAGATCACTACTAGGGAACATAGCTGAATTTGCAAAAGTAAATGAATTAATTTTCATGTATTAATTACTTAAGTCGCTTCGCTTGAGAGTGTCTGCCAACGGTGACGACACGGTCCATTCCCCGATGCCCTGCAAGACTTTATGGTACCTATTCGACTCATTGGGACTAAGTGATGCAAGATGATCGCACCAGCAAGATGAGGCTAGAAAATTGGTTGTTTATGTTCTAAAAAGCTACAGCGAAATAGTAAATCATTTATGAATTGGAGGCACTTGTTTACTTAATAAAATATGCATAAAACGCGGACTACGAGATAGCTTAGTCCATTTATAAATATAAATATTTGAACTAGTATTTAAAGGCTCAGCTCACATTTCGAGCATTGCGTTTTGAGACTCCCATCTTCACTCCAAGCGTGATTCTTCCTTTGTTGGTTGAGTTGCTGCTGAATTACGTTTTCCTGCAGACTTTTCAACCTTTCCGACAAACATCCACCTTCGATAGTCTACAACGTATCCATCCATTCGTGAGAACATAAAAATAAGAAAATTATTGATCCGGACTTCTTTCATAACGATTTATAATGAAGTTACCTCATGGCAAGTTAATCTGCTACCGGTTGCGGATGATTGATTCATTATTGTAATTGGTATGGGACAATAATTTCATATTCAATTCGACAACGTCTGTAAAATACGTACAGAAGTGTCGGTTTTATCAGAATCATCAAATGTCGACATTTTCTCTCCTGATCTCATCAAAATAGGTTTACGGCTCAAAACAAATCTATTGGCGGTCACGTTCAAATTATTTAAAGCTTCCGGCAACAATGTTGAAGGGTAGACACCATTTCTCGGGTGCAATAATTTTAATTCAATTGCCACCAGCGCCAATTTTTTCGAAGACAATGTTTTGGGTAATCACTGCAAACTGAAAAACATGTATTCAATATCAATCAATATAAATAAAGCTAAGACGATCTCATCTGTAAACAGATGAGATCGTCTTAGCTTTACAAAGATACAATTTCTGTCCATCAGACCGACAGAAATTGTATCTTTGTTCACATTTGATAATTTGATCGGGGTTGAATACGTCGTTTATTTACTTGTTCGGTTGGATGCTAACTCGGCCATTAACTCATTCCAATTGCGTGACGCACCACTTATGTATCCGAACGATACGTTTTGTGCATACAAGGCATCCATTGCAGACGATGCCATAGGTTTGAAGACAGTGGTTTTAAAACTTAATTACATTATACTTTAAATTTATATTGATTTTTCAAATTCTTAATCAATATTAAAACTAAATACCTACCGGAATTTCTTTTTAAAAATGCAACAAAGGTCTAATTAAAAGTTTATATTAAAAATGGTGTTCAATGTATTGTGTTG
>JAUJYS010000140.1:0-30145 GCA_033995665.1 Melogona broelemanni | reverse complement strand
GCTTTTGAATTCTATGTCCTGGGAGTCGTTTGTCTATATATTTTTTCCAAACTCTAGAAATTGTTCTATTACTAGTTCATTCTGTGTCAACCTGGCACAACTGCACATCTCACGCTTTGCACTTTCTAACTAACGATTTGCAGTGATATTTTGACGTATCCAAACAAACAAATTAAAACGATAATCTCAGATAAAATTCAAGGTTACGTCGTATATGCGTATATGCGTAGATTCTACATCTAAAAAAATACGCATAGGTAAAGTTAGACTTTCTAATAAATTACACCACTTCTTGGTGCTCAAATTTAATGTCAATGGCATCAATTGAAATCCAAACTTATGTATGACTAGAAACATAGATGACATAAGACACACAAATAAAATCAATCGCCGAACCGAGACGAGCAAAACGATGAACGAGATTGTGCGTAAGCACAAAATGTTAAATTCGCGTTTGTAGTTGTTGAAAACACGCGTCATAGGTTCTAAAAACCAGACCTATGCATCAAACGGCACCAATTGAACCAGAAATTTTATATATTTCTTACCATCTTTCCAGAGCCCAATCTCACTTTTTATCAGCGCAAAATTAGAAGAAGAAAAAAAAACATATCTAACCATGGAACTAACCATCACTTCACCTTGATACATCAGAATGCAAAACCTTGGACTTTTGCGCCACAAATTGCGCCACTTCTTGGTGCTCAAATTTAATACCAATGGCATCAATTTAACCAGAAGATTTTCATGTTACTTACCATTTTTCAGAGCCTAATCTCACTTTTTATCGGCGCAAAATTAGAAAAAAACGCATCTAGTCAAACAGTAACCATCACCTCACCTTGATACACCAGAATGCAAAACCTTCTGTTCGAAGAACTAAATAGTAAATACTATAAATCTAGGTTTCTACATAGATAAGCATAGATTTGGGAAGCCAGTAGAAGCGTTGCTGACGTCATAACAGACTGTGTAGTAGATGGCGTTGCAAAGCCATCCGTCTGCATTTCTCAGAGGCCAAATTTAAATTTGCCCGCGTATGTTAATGGTGACAAATATAATATTAACGACGATATTCATGGTGCCCAATAAATTACTCTTATTTCCATTTAGTAAAAGAACTTGGTTATCTAGATTCTGGTTATTAGATAAAGTAAAATGAAACAAGATACAAAGTTAGGAGTAAGTTTACAAAACATTAATGACTGCTTGTATTGTTCTTTCAATAATCAAAAATTAGCTATATAGAAAATTAGTTATCAAAATATTGGACATAAACTTAACTTTGTATTCTCACAAATTAAAATATAATGTGCAATTACATTCATTTAAAAAACCTATCTTAATAAATGTGTGGCAACATTAAATTGTTTCATTGTGCATATTATGTTAGTAGCAACAGTCCTCAGAAGCTTCAAAATTCGCGACACATAACCTAGTCACTAATTCGAAATAAAACCCACAAAAAATTAAGTTCATTTTCACACATTTTATTTGTACGTATCAAAAACACAATAGTGTTGACAGGGTATTCTCCAGGTAAAATTTGAGAATCTTTATTTTTGAAATACTCAAGGAACATTGGTAAAAAACGATCATCGAAAAAGTCAAATGATCGAGCCATAGAAACTAGATCTTTCGCGTCATAATAATTTTACACAACGTTTAAGTAAAAAGTAGTAATGTATCACAATTGCCTATATTAAGAAAGCAAGCAGTGTTGGGCACCTTCAGGACGTCCCTCGTTCCTTCGATATTTAAAAAACATCAAAAACCTTGGGACGTTCCTAAAAAATGAACGAATTCCTTTGGAACGAGACGTTCCTTTGTCGAATCTACCCAACACTGCAATCAAGTATCACAAAGTGAAACTAAAGTCAAGGGAGTAAAATAAATGCCTTCCATGGACCCGCATCACCAGATCAAGTAGCAAGTAAAAAAATTATTGAAAATGAGATTGTCGTGTGGGTTGACTAATGCGATTCTGCTCCCCCTTACAAACAATTAAAAATCGATCAAGGTAGCTTCTCGAATGTCTGATCACGCAAAAGACGTGCTAGTTAGAAGAAGCGACTGGAATGAATTCTTCGTCCGAGTCTTCCTCTACCACCGTGTTGTGAGCAATTTGGCTTCTCCGAGCAAGGTAGGACTGCAACTTTCCAACCGACGCCAGAATCAGCCCGACGTAGGGTGGCGACGGCTTCAGCGGTCGGGATATTAATTCGGGGTGGAACTGCACTCCCACAAAGAAAGGGTGGCCTGTCATGGGAAGAAAACGCGATTTAAAATTAACAGGGTTCTTACTAAAAAAAAAAAAAAGTCCCAAAAACTAAGTGTTTAGAAGAAATTTACAGAAGTAAAAAATAAAATTATTTTTTAAAATTATCCCATGATTTGCCCAACTTTTGGACCATTACATTTATTTCCCCCGATTTTGCAGGCGAGTACGACTCTAATTAATTTAAGTCGCTGCTCGCTAGCTCTTAAATCCAGAGTTACAAGGGTTCTCTTATTAAAATAATCAATTCCGACTAGAAATTGCGACGGGATCTCCCATCGCCACACCTACCAGCCAATTCCGCAATTTCCATTCGAACGAGATCCACGTCGCGGCCGACAAACTTCATTCCCGCCGCTTCTAAAGCTTCCACGTACTCTGGGTTTACCTGTTAAGTAAAAAAAATGAAAAACGTAGTAAGCTTCGGCACGAATGAAAGAAACGTTCAACAAACTTATAAATGAAAACTTATATTTTTTAAAGCAGATTTACCTCGTATCGATGTCTGTGCCGTTCCTCGATCGAGTCGACATTGCCGTAGAGAGCGCCTGGAATCGAAAATATTAAAGAGGAAAATTAACAACTGAATTGTTGAATGACTGCACAGTAAGAGAATCAAAATTGCATAATTTAATACATTCTAATGTAGATTTTATTATGGGCAATTAGGGGAATAGGAAAAAAAAAAAGAATGGCTGCTTGGATTTTTTAAAATTTGTTGCATTAATACCAGTTTATACATCATTTAAATAAACACTATTTGTAAAGATGCTCCTTTCCCTACTTTTTGAAAGTGCGCTTGAACCTTAACTTAAAATAAAAAAACGAAACATTTCTATTCCTTCCCAATGGAACTGCTTTCACGTTGGTGTACATTTTAAGTCAGATTTTTCCTCGTACATACAATTTTTTTAATCTAATTCTAAAAACCACAAATCTCTGAGCATTAATGACTGGAGAATGTTTTCACCGAATTTCGTTCAACTCCGCGCAGCCGTTCCATTAAAAAAATAATTATTCCGGTAACGCCCTGTAAGCCCCGAACACACTAAAACGAGTTATTTGGGCGCGATGGGATTACGTTCCACTTCGCCTGCCCGCCCGACAACTTACGAATCACACTGTCGTTCGTGACGAACTGAGTCGTGCGCCTGCCGCGGCGCATGGTACCGCCCAACACCCCAGTGTGGTGCTCCGCCATTTCCACCACCATCGGATACTTAGTGTCTGGGTCGCTCTCGGTTGAGTCTGCATTTTTCAAGTTCATCACGTTGCGCGCGAATTCTACGATCGCACACTGCAATCCCAGACACACACCTATACCACAGGTTATGGTGGAGGAAAAGAAATTACATCCGCAATAAAAATGGATTTTTTTTCAGGTTACATACTGAAAACTAAAAATAACCATCTGAACAAAACCAAAAAAATTCCTACTAACAAATATACTACTAAAAAAAATCTACATATTGCCGAACCTAGGAAGGGCTTCTTGTTTTGTCTTGCATATTTGATGGACAAAATTTTCCCTTCCGTGCCTCTGATCCCAAATCCGCCCGGAACCAGAATCCCACTGGAACAAGACATAAAACACAGCCACCAATCAGTCAATGAAATCGAAAAATGTAGTAGATGGGCCACACAATAAGAATAGTTCCACTAACTTTGCCTTGCTTAGCGTCTTCCAGGTTTCGTAGTATTTGACGGGATCGAACGTTTTGGTCTTTTCCTCCAGGTCTTCCGCTTCCACAAACTTTCAAAAAATACAAACATTACACGGATAGTACAAAAAATAAAAATACTTGTCCTAACTCAAGCGCACCAAAAATAAAAAATAAAATTACAGTAAATCTACCGTTTCCACTCACCAGGATTTCTAATTTGTAGCCAACACACACAGACGCATGCTGCAACGCCTTGAGTACGGAAGTGTAGGCGTCCTTCAGCTGTGTGTACTTGCCGACCAGAGCTATCGAAACCTCACGAGTGAGTCCGTCCTGCCTAAATTGAAACGTGAAAGACAAAACCATTATACACGAATTCAGGATGAAATCTTGTTGGCAAAGGTATAGTTGGTTCAGGGTTCATTTTGAACACAGAAAATCAGTTTCTGTACCATTCATTGACCAAAATGTGTTTTTCCCCGATATTCCCTGGCCAAACGAATCCTTCAAGAACAAATGATTTGTCATATTTTTTGCATGACCAAAATGATCACAATTCCCACAGGCTTTCTACAAATATACGATTTATTCATTAATGAAACTTTCTGCATAAAGAGTCAACATGCGCACAGTAGCTATATATTCTTAATTTGTAAGCATCACACGGAAATAAGGTAAAGAGTGCGCGCAACGCGAAATAAAAAACGTATGTAATAGCGAGTAAAACATAGAAATAAGGGAGAAGCGAACTTAGACTAGTAAATTATTAGAAAGTAAATTGCACAAAAAATTAATTAAATTTTCCCGACTATTCATTCCTTTTTTAGAACTATTTTTCCCCCCTCAGACCAAAAATTAGCATCCGTGACTTTCCAGACAAGTATGAACCCTGAGGAAACTCACCGATCAGCCAGCTCTTTCCATTTCTGCAGGAGTCGACGCGGTCGCGGAATGGGAATGTTGAGATGCAGACGCTTCACGAAAAATTCGACCAGGTTTTGTTCTTCCAGCAGGAGGGGAACTCGATAGATCGACGAGCAGTCGTGGATACATATGACCTGGTAAATCAAACGAAGAGGGGATGCAATGTGGAGATAAATTTTCCCTTACGCCGTTACCAATTATTTATATATAATTTTTTTTTGCACAAATAATATAAATAATATTTTTTTAACTTAACATATTCTGCAAAGAAATTAGATTTTTTGAATTAATTTAATATTTTATTATTTGGGATCGTGATACCGACGTCCCACCGGTAGTAAATGGCTGAAGAATCATTTTTTGAACTCGGCAAATAAACGATTAAATAAATTCCCTAAATGCTTCGAACAAAAAATTAAATTTAACAATGAAATGACAATATAACAATAAATAAACTATTGAAACGAAAAAATAACAAAAATGTGAATAAATAATATAAATTCATTAAAAAGATTTTATTTAATAAAATAAGGTGTAATCAATTTTTCTGCATTCTCACAAAGGGGTCTGGGGACAACATTGTCCAACAAGTAGAGTAAGGGGTACTGTGGCGGAAATCGAGAAAATTTGGCTCACCTGAAATGGGTCTACGTGGCAAAAATTGGAGACCTTTTCCTTGGTCGCCGGCGCGATCGGCAACTCGCTTCGGCAGACAATCTAACCAATCAAAAGCGAGACAAATCTGTAGACCAAATCCGCGAAAGAAAAACTGAATGTAATAACCCATAAAGTTAGAGGGAGGGTCACTTACGAGATCGGGCGAGAGTCCCAGTCCTCTAAGTTCGCGAACACTGGCTTGAGTTGGCTTGGTCTTGTGTTCGCCGGTCGAATTGGGCTAAAATAAAACGACAGATTGGTTAGTTTCAAATTTTGTGGCACAATCGTTGAATTCCGTTTTTTTTTTATTTTGTGGAAGGATCGTTTAATTTTTTTTTAGTTGTCATTCTACAGGTTTTGGATAAAATTAACACAAGTTAACTAGATGGCCAAGTCTATCATCGAATCGTCTTACCACAGTCCGTCTCAATACCGAATAGACCAACTACCACGAGTAACTACTCAACAATTAGTACTTTCATTCCAGGATTTAAAGGGTTTTAGGAGTTTAACTTTCGTTTTTTAGACATCAAATAAACGTAACATATGGGCGCCATTTTGTTATCTAACATTTAAGAAAACATTTATTTATAAAGTTCAAATGTATGTTTTCACACCTTCAAAAAATCAAATGTCTAAGCGCATGCTGAATCAAATGAAATAAATGTATTTCATTTATTGAGGGTTGATTCATCACTGAAAAGTATTTTGATGGCTGTATAAATTCAGCATGCGCTTAAACATTTGATTGATAAGAGTCTGCCAGATAAATTAACAATTCAAAGTTGTCCTCACCCCTGTCCGTACCTTTGGCACAAGACTGACGTGCACGCAGCAGATGTTCTCCCGTTTGACCCGGAACTGGAACTGGCGGAAGGCTTCCACGTACTGCATTCCCTCCATGTCGCCGATGGTGCCGCCCAGCTCTATAATACAGATCTCCGGCGGCATCTCGTCGTCTGATACGGGTTTGGCCGCCACCTCTTCCACCCACTGCTGAATGGCGTCAGTTACGTGCGGAATCACTAGAATGACATTCTAAGGTTGAAATTGTGCTTTTCCTATTCGGTTACTTTTATGTATTTTTCGAAAATCATTGATAGTCATCACTGAAGTGAATAGCACAACAGGAGATTCTGTGCCCCTCGTATCGGTATCTGTATCGCTAAAGCATGCAGTCTGAGGGACATCGGGGCATTTTTATTTTTGAAAGCGTTATTATCTCTCAAAATAAGTCATTTTTTTAAAAGGGGAATTTTCTCCCCATTAAGGAGCTTTTGTTCAAAAGGTCACCAGGGGTCGTCAACGTCTTTTGGGTACTTTACGTTTGTAAAAAAAAGGCTTTTAAGTCACACCTTGGACGGTTCGGCCCAGGTAGTCGCCCCGGCGTTCCTTCATGATAACTTTCTGGTAGATTTTGCCGGTGGTGATGTTGTTGTCCTCGTGCAAGGTCACGTCCAGAAAGCGTTCGTAGTTTCCCAAATCAAGGTCGACCTCGCCGCCATCGTCCAAAACGAAAACCTCGCCTGAAAAACAAAATAGTGTGGCGCATTTTTATTCGTGAGTTTCTAATGCTGCTAGACGTTTTGGTCGCACCTTTGACGATTCATTTACCGTTTTTCTTACTGTAAATAAATCAAATATCCCCGACTTGAACTTAGAATTTTTCCTATTTTGTTTTTTAGAACAAATTACATTGGCCAAACATTTTTCTTCGCCAAAAAGTAGTGATTTTTTTTCGAAATTTAAAAAATCAAGTCGCACATAACAAAATAAAAATCGTGCAGAGCGAATTAGAAAAAAATAATAACGTGAAAGCAACTCGTAAGATCATTTTTCATATGCGCAGCGAGAATTTATTTTTTTATTTTTTAACTAACACATAGAAAAAAAATAAAATATAGTGATGAGCGCGCATTTTTTTTTTAATGTACCCATAAACTAAAGTACGAGTACTAAAAGATTATTTCCATAAATTATCCCTGAATTTCCCGGGGGATACTATACTATGAACCAGAAAAGCGGAAGTACGGAGGTCACGAGGCCTACCATGTTCGTAGGGCGAAAACATGCCGGCGTCGATATTCAGGTAAGGATCTATCTTAATAGACGTGACTCTCTGTCCACAAGCCTTCAGCAACGTTCCGATACTGCTGGCGATGATTCCCTTGCCCACGCCACTGATCACGCCGCCGGTTACCAAAATGTACTTCATTTTTCACTGAACAGGGATGGTAGGCTGAAATAAAACAAGAAAATGGTGGCGATTAGCAGCGTTGGACCAGTACACTCGTGGTCCGACATGGCGGCGTTCCCGGGTTCTCGTTTATTCGATCCAATGGGTAGAGGTGGTGAAAATGTGGCCTACACTATAGTGGTAACAGTACCGCCTGCAGTGGTATTCATAAGTGATTCCGAACAACATCGTGTAAAAAATCGTAGAGTTGTCGGGAGGGGAAAAAAATTTAAATTCTTCCGACATTTTTCCTTAAAAAACAAATTACAAACGCCGCATATTTTTTTTGAACAAACAGTTTTACCTTTTTTAATATAATCTTTTTAAAATAAAGCCAACACATAAAAGTGAAGAAATATTAGCAACATACCAAAAAAGAAAAAAAGCGCGCAAGGCCCGAATTAAAATAAAAAATGCATCAGAAACACTTTGAAAAAGGGAAAAGTGCACGAAGCGCGAATAAAAAAAAATTTGAAGCAACGCCTCTAAAAAAAAGTTTTTTATTTAAATTATGTTCACAAATATCCCCGACTAATCCCAACTGTTAAGACTATTTATCCCCCCGACTTTTCATGTGGGTATGGGCACTAGAAACTGCCAAATTTCAATCCACAGACCCTAAAAAAATTTCAAGAGAAGAAAATTGAACACCAACCAACCTGTGACCACGTCAAGACAAAACACGAGAATGACAAGATACGCTAAAGCTTGTCCGGGAGGGAAAAAAGCTAGCGAGTAGTAACCACGATGAATATCACGAGGTATGGCGATTCACTGGAACTGGTCTGGCTCATACCCAAGAAAAACAAAAGGCCCGAAAGATCATTTGCCATTTGAAACGAGATGCGATAATGGAATCTCTTTTAAAGAGGCATAGTCCGACGGTAATCAGATGGTGGACATGAGTGAATGCCAAGGAGGTTGGCTCTGATAGAATGAACATTCGCGTAAAGTTTCGGTCCTACGAAAGAACAAACGCAATTCTACTTGTGACTGCAGAAATTCTCATGCATATTTCTTCGAAATTTCTAGAAATCAATTTAAATTATCTTAAACCAGTATGAACAGTATACAAATTTTCACCTTTAAAAATCAAGTGATACACAACATGCAGTATCTGTATATTTTCTTTGCCGATGCTTGTGTTTTGGAATAGTCAGTTATTAAATTACTCTAAATTGTTAGGAGTTTTTGTTGAAGTAGCATGTTCTGGTGCAGTGCCGAAAACAGTCTGACTATTACTCGTATGTAAAAATGTTTTTTTATCACATTTGTCATATCATCTAAAAATAGAAATGGTATTAATGAGAGTTCACTAGACTGTCTTCCTGGTTCGAATTTCTAGATGCCCCAAAGAAAAGAAAATCAGAAAAATAAAATAAAGTACACCCTGTATAATAATTAGAAGTGACCCATGTCTAAAAGGAGATTAGCAAGAAAGTAAGTCTGCTTTTCTTCAATTATAACAATGATATGGAAAGTGTGCTAGCCACTGGTGTACCAGTCAATCGAGCCACTCCACCAAAAAGTTGACAACTCAATTTCGAATTCAAACGACCATTTTGTCAAAAGGCCGAACGATATACCAGGATCTATTGGGTGCATATCATTGCACAGGGTCGTGAAAAGTCAATAACAATGAAATGCACCAATAACCTCGTGTACTGTAACCGAAGTCCAATCCAACATATGTTTATCAAATTGAAAGACCGTATCAAATAGTCTTTCAATTCCTAGCTCCTCATGTATCACGTCGTAGATTCAAACAATACGCCAAAAACCCAAGAGATGGTAAGCTCAGATTGCGATGCAAACTTTATTGTTGAAAGGAAGGTAGTAAAAATGCGAAAGTAGGTTGACAACAGTCAAACTACTTTCGCATTTTTCGCATTGTTTATTTACACAGGCAAAAAAAGAAACCAATCAGCTGGGGAAAAAAATGTTTATAAACATTGGAAGAAAAAAAAGAAGTTATCTGACCAGATAGATGCCAGAATACTTCGGCGTTGCGATTACCTCATCTAAGTCAGAAATACGAAATCTTTCTTTGAGATAATAAGGAGAACAACATGCATTGAGAGGCGTAAGTTTTGTGCACGTCAACATTGCGCTTCCATTTTCTTTGGTTGAAAATAAAATATTACAAGTAAATTAAGCTAACCAGTTTTAATCATATGGGCGCCGCACTCAAATGCAGTATAAAAAAACTTAAATGAAATTACTTAAACCATGCTCTTCGAGGTCACTCCAATGTCTTTGCTAGCCGATTTATTTAACAAATAATTTATTTATCTAAAAAAAAAAAATCTAAGAGCCAACGACATCTTTTTTTAAAAGGCGATTAGCTCTAATGCAGATTTGCTTGCGTCGTCTATTGTGCTAGCATTTTATTTTGTTTAAAATCTTGCTAGATTCGCTAAAATATTCCAAAAGTCCAACCAATCCCAAACCCAACGAAGTCCAAACTCAACCAACCCAATCACGCGGCTCTTATTATGGACACTCAATGTTTTTCTTTTAAATAGTCAAGTTAAGCTAACCAGTTTTAATCCTATGGGCGCCGCACTCCAAAGCAACATGAAAAACATTTGATTAATAATCAAATTACTTTACCAATGTTCTCCAAGGTCAATGACGCATTGTCAGCTGATCAATTTAACAATTCAACGAATCATTTTTTATTTATCTAAAAAAACAACTAGAGCCAACGGCATATTTTTTTAAAGCAACTAGCACTAACGCAGATTTGCTTGTCGTCGAAAAAAAAAAATGATTGCCTGCCCTCATAATCGAACCCACGCCATTTAGGCGATCACCGAACATAAAATTGAAACCTAGACAGCCAGCCAGATGGCAACTAAATTAAATGAAAGAACCATTACGTTGGTGACACGGCAACGTAAATAAATTTATAAAAAATCAAATTCAAAAACATTATGACAAGCAATATACATGCGTAAATGTGCAGAACACGCCAAACAAAACAAATGCGGTGGTCGGCATGCGTTCAAAGTCCCTCGTGAAAGGTAGCGTTAATCTTTTGGTGCCTTCGCTACTGACACATGCTGCACGATCAACTGCAGCCAAAGTTCAGGAAAGTACGGAAACAACGCACCACATTTCGAAGCGCACTCATAATAGCATTAGAGGAAGGCTTAAAACTAACTTGTCAGGTAAAACTTGCAAACTAAATAATTCATTATCTAGTTGCTTTCTCAGTTTCAAATACTTTCGTTTATTCACTTACCTTTTTTTCTTTCGTTTATTCAAAAAACACACAGAAGTTATCTGTCCCACACGTTAACATAAAATTATAAACTGCGGTGAACGCGAGCACCCCTTTTTAAATCATGGCCAACTTCAGTTTAGCAGACGAATTCATCATCCAAATTACACGTAAAACGTACACAAATTCTGCTGGCAATCTGGCTAAACATCAGTGACGCAACAGTCAGCTGACGTTAGACAAGTAACTTATCCTTGGCGCGTTAATGACGTCATTTTAAAGCTATTCCGGGATTTCAACAAGACTTTGACAGGTGCTGCCACCTCCCGGCCCAAACCAAAATCCGGCATTTTTAGGTATATTTCCAATGTCTTTAAATACGGGTGCGTCAAGATTTAGGATTCGTCTTGGAATGGCCTAAGCCCGAAATGCTTGTAAAATAGACTCGAGTAACTACGATCCATATTTAGAAGAACTTTGAAGTCCCCATTGGGCATAGTACTACTGTTTATCTGCGATTTACCGTCTCTTTTTGTTGACGAATATTTTATTAATTTCGCATCGAAATTTTTATACCAATGAATCCAGAATTAAAGGTAAACATGATACAAATTGATCCGTTAGCTATCGAAGACCTTTTGGCGTCTCAATCTCCCGCTTTGAGGTGATCATTTGCTATGTCTTAATCCTTTACTCCCTAACGCCCCATAAGGCCTATTTCAACATAACCAGCCATGACCAATTTCTTTGACTAAGCGTATAAGCGGTGGGGATCCTAGCTAAATCAATCGGCAATTGCTTCGATGTTGCCCCCGTCAGACTTCAATGAACCCACCTACAATATTATGACGCTACCAAACATGATGCGACAGCCTTTGGAACTATTACCAACAAGCGACAGTATGGCGGGTCTACAAAATGGCGCTGGCTTAAAATACGAAGCGAGAGGCCAGGCAGACACTCGAAGCAGTTTAACTCCGTCCCTACCTTAAAATCATGACTCCATAAGCAAAATCAGCTAATGAACGGTCTTAATTATGACAGTCCAACACCCAGCATCGCAAATCAAGCACACCTACATCGCCAATGGCACCACTCTGACCAAAGTCACCTCTCGCATTGGGCTCCAGATGGTCATGAGCTTCAAACAACTCTGATATCTCCAGAGGTGCTGATCACACCATGAGGTACTTCTTGAGGCCCCCTGCGACCGCCACCCCCAAAAAACAATCAGCTATAAACAATCAACTATAGCCAGAATGCTACGGCGCGGCGATTACCTCATATAAATCTAAATCTTTTTGGCAGCTGGCAACATTCAGAACTCTTGGGCGACCTTCTCTGGAGTATGCCTCCGCTGTATGGGATCCCCCTCAAGCTCAAGCTCAAGCTCAAGAGATTGCTAGAAGGTGTCCAGTCGGTATCTCCCGTGTGTACCGGTCCAGCGCGCGCAACCCGACATATCCTGCGATATTACAGTAGAGATACATGTACGACCTCACCTATAAATGCCTTGAGCCTTCTCCCGTGATCCTTTTCTTTTAATCTGGTTGACCTCTGACGCATAACCCAAAAAATGTGCGGTCGAGTATAGTCTTGCTTCCGTCCTTCTTACGCGCGGTGGCTTCACGCCTTCGCGTAACCGCTCCCAACGACAAAATCACGTAAATATTTAATTTCCATTGCATTCGCAAATTATATTTTTTATTTCTTAAAATGATTCATAACTCTGCTGACGATGATGCTTTGGTGGGCATCGAAACGTACGTACAGAGAACCTTGAATGATGTTATTTATTTATATTTTTTGATTTTTTAAATTTAGGGTGTTGACGACAGTGTACGGTTTGTTCAATCATGACTTTGTGTTGTATCGCAAATGGTAGTTAATTCTTCGTTTATTTTAATGTCTAGCCAACCTATCGTCGTTCATCCTCGGTGCGCACCGAGCAGACTCTATCGTTGTGTCGATATTGTCTTTAAATTTTCTACGTTCTAAATTTAAAACGAGCCGTACAGAAATCTACCACGAAAAATCGTGAAGCAGTATTCAGTACCGTTTTTTTTTTGCAAGGGGCTATTCTGTTTTTGGTTTCATGCTATCTATCGAGTCTCGCCAACTAACGTCGCCCGTTATCCCCAGTCTTGTCCTGGTTTTCACCATTATTTTATTTGTTCTAAATTTAAATGTTAAAATAAATTTCTATTGGATGGGGGGGGGCAATCCCTTAGGGGTGACCCAATGCAATATCCGGCCAGGATATGAGCAAAATGGAGAAGAAGGAAAAAGGAAAGGTGAGCTTACCAAGAGTTTTTATTTCCAACCCTGCGAAAATCGTCTCCGGTCAGCTGCTAAATTGGCCATTCGAAAAGGACAACAAGTTAGTAGCACGGTGTTGTTTCAGTGAACCCGACAACATATAGGGACGGCACCTACGGCTTAAATCACCAATCCAAAGAAATGGAAACTATAACTTGTATGAATTTGTATTAGCATGTATTCTAAAGATCTCTAATTTTTTCCATTCCAGACCCTAACCAACTAGCCCGTTGACAACACCCGGGCCCCACCACTCCTACAACGCAATGGAGTCTCCCCTACCACTCACCGACTACCGGGACAGCCCCGAATCGCCCCCGCCGGAAGTAGCACCTCTGGAGCCTTTCATACCTGACTATCGCTGTCCCCGCTTGCACCCATCACCAATCCGTCGTCGCATTCAGCGCTGGTGGCACCGTCCCTCCACCCACATTTCCCAGCTGTGCCAGGATGAACTGGAAATGGTGTTCCGACACTTACCCGCCACCGTTGATAAGGGACGGGCGGCCCAGGTGTGCTCGGCATGGCGGGTGGCCGCTGACAGCGCCTCCGTATGGCAGGGAGTTGAAGCACGGCTGCAGCTGAGGGTGGACAGTCAGACGGACGAGGTGACTTGGGATAGTCTGCGTCGGCGACGGATTCGGGATGTGCGGTTGGAGAGTTCTAGCTGGAAGGGACTGCACGATCTCCTGCGAAAGATGCCGTTGACTACGGCGGTGGCGTTCCACTGCCGGGATATCGGCATGATGGAGGTGGAAGGTATTGCGGAGGTGGCCACCAAATCTAGGCAAGGATCTGTTTTTTGGCGTATAGTGTTCGGCAGTGTTCTTTTTTATTGGGGGAATTTTCCTTTTTAATGGGGTAATTTTTCTTTGTTTGTTTTTGTACCATGTAGCCTTCTGTACCCCTCGTGTTGGTTAGGCAATATTCTGATTCTAAGTTTGAGTTCCATACTCACGATAATTTGTTGCTAAAATAAAATAGTAAAATAAGATAAATTGTGGTCAATTTTTCAAAATTATTTTTGTCTATATGCTTTCGGCGAATTAAAGGTTCGCTAAAAAAATAGCCAATCCAGTCACTGGCACAAAAAAATGTCGTAATTGTCCCGCCCCTTTACTGATAAATCTACCCGCAAGTAGCTCCGGAGGGGTTCTGTTTAACGAATAGCTTCACGAACAAAATGTTTACGAAGATGCCCTATTTTATCTAATAAAAATTAATCGTAAATATAACTGGTATTTTTTAAACCATCTGCCATGTGCCCGGCGATCCCGGGTTCGATTCCCGGCCCGGGCTTTCGTTATTTGTTCACAAGGTACTATTGAAAATGTGCTCCTTCCATAATTGCCCAAGCGATTAGTGGGGCACTGAATCTCTATCATTGATGACGAGCATAAAAAAATAAAGATAAAAAATAATTAACTTTTACCCAGTCCGGGTTTCCAACTCAGGCCTCAACGTGATTTCATTCTAGACCGAATCCGCGACAGATTTATGAGCCGTCACCTAACCAACTGAGGCATCGGTCCCGTCTTTTGTACTGCCGATATCCGTGCAGGTTTATAAAAACAATTATTACTTGATTCACCCCACTTTAGGAATTTACAGTCTCTAGATCTGACCGGCTGCCCCGTGACTGACGCCTCGCTACGTTGGATCGCCATCTGCTTCCGCCAGCTCAAACGTCTCGATCTGACCCGATGCGAGCACGTCACCGACCAGGGCATCAAGTATCTGGCCATCGGGCTCCGGGACCTGGAAGTGCTGGTGCTGGCCTCCGGCGGCGTGGGCATCACCGATCAGTGCCTCTACAACGTCTACAAGGGCATGCGCAAACTGCACAGCCTGGATATTAGCGGCTGCCACAAGGTACCTACGGATACCCTGGTCGAAACATTTGTAATTCGGGGTTTACACTGGCCTAGAAAGTCATTGAATTTAATTTAAGGTAGGAGAGATCAGGGAAAATTGAATTGTTTTTCCTAAGGTTCTTAGATCTAAGAACCTTGGTTTTTCCAATTGTCAAGTTCCAATTAACAAGTCAAAATTTCTCACTGTGTGCGCTCTTTACTTCCTTCTACTTGTTTATACTTTTAAAAAGAAAATTTTGCGCTCTTTTTCAATTGTTTGCTTACAAACTTTTTTAAAATCCGGAAATTTGCGCTGCGCGTTTTAGTATTTGTCCCGAAAATTATTTTAAGCATTGCAATTGTCCCAAAAATTATTTTGAGCATTGTTTTGAGTAATTGTCCAGAGCTTAGGGGTGGATCCTGCAGTCTGGCTATTTTAGCTGCCATCCCTCTTCCCTTCCCTTCCCTGCCCCTCACATATCAGAGACACGAGGGTGCAGTAATCCTGTAGTGCACTAGGCGCTAAGGTGATTTAAAAAAAAAAAAAAGATTCCCGAAAATTGTTTTGAGTACTTGTAATTGTCCTGAAAATTATTTTCAGCATTGTAATTTCCCCGAAAATTGTTTTGAGCATTTATTTTGAGCACTGTAATTGTCCTCAAAATTATTTTGAGCATTGTAAATATCCCGAAAATTATTTTCAGCATTGTGATTGTCACGAAATTTATTTTGAACATTGCAATTGCCCCAAACATCACTTTCAGCATTGGAATTATCCCATAATTTACCCATCTCTTTTTTTTTCTCTCTATCTCTTATCTCTCTCTTTCTCTCGCATAAACCAGATCACCGACAACGGTTTGCGCTACGTCGGCAGCATGCCCAGCCTCCTCACCCTTAACCTCAGCTTCCGCCGCGACATCAGCAGCCACACCCTCCTCCACCTGGTAGCCGGCAGCTCCCATCTGCGTCACCTCCGCTTGGAAAGTTGCGTCAACATCAAAAACACCGTCCTCTACTGCATGGGCAAGCTCACCACCCTGCGTGAGCTCAGCCTAGCCCACTGCCGCATCTGCGATGTGGGCCTGGCCTACCTAGCCAGGGTGGAGTGCCGGGTAGAAGTGCTTGATCTCAGCAGCTGCGAGGAAGTCACCGACATCGGACTGAGTTACCTGTCGGCCTTGACCAGTCTGCGTCGGCTCAATCTGTCCGGCTGCCGACGCGTAAGCATCGGGGGGCTGGGCTGTCTGCGTAAGACGCGACTGGAAAGCCTGACGCTCACCGATTGTTCCATCGTGGGGCGTGGAGCCCTGGCCAAGATGGCGGTGACGCTGTTCGGCCTGCGTCGGCTGCGATTGGATCAGGGGCACGTGAACGATGTGGGGCTGGTGATGGCGGCCTGCAACCTGGTGGGGTTGGAGACGCTGATGGTGGGCGGGCTGGAGCGGATGGCCGATATCAAGAAGATACGGTAAGGGGGTTTTTGTGGGTGGATAGTGTGTGCCGTTGAAATTGCTTGCTGTGATTTTATTTACACATTTCGTTTTTTTAATTTTTAAATATTTATTTTCAATTTCTGTTTCATTCGGGCTTGCGAGTTCTTTTTTTTTAATCACCATAGTGCACTACAGGATATTAGAGTTGAGTTGAAGGAATTTTGGGGATGACTAGTTATAGTGAGGGTCATAGTTATAGCTAGTGGGCTCGCAGTATTGGGTACGTTCCTTTTGAAAAGGAACTCGTTCCAGTTCCTCGTTACTACATGAAGAAATGACCGAGGACGTTCCTCGTTCGTTCCATTTAAAAATTAACAAACAAAGATTGAGTTTGTTTCGGCTGTCATTTAATTTTTAAACACAATTTTCTAACTTATTTAATGACCAATAACTGTCACCATATTACCCAGACAAAATTACTTGTGCATTTCAAAAGGATTTAGCCTTTTTAGTCGTAAAAAAATAATACTTCGCCGTTCTTCGAGCGTGTCGCCAATTTCATTTGTATCTAATTGGAGCGTTCCAACGTTCCTTTTCAATAGTCACTGAAACCGATTTTCCGTGTTTCACATCCTGAAATAACGTTTTCAATTTCTCTCTTCACCCAGGGCCTCGCCAAGCATCATCCGCCTGGTGACCACCTTGCCGATATGGACCACCCGCCACTCCCACCCTCACCCCGACCCCGACCCCATCGACACCCCCCTCCCCCCTCTCCCGCCCTGCGTCCTCGCTCTCATCTTCCGCAACCTGGACGTCCCGGACAAAGCCCATGCCGCGCAAGTCTGCACCGCCTGGCGCGATGCCTGTTACACCCCTTACGTCTGGCGCGGAATGGAAGTCCGCCTGCGTCTGCTCAGCCAATCCCGCCTTCCCCAAGCCCAGAACGTGCCCTGGTCCAGTCTGGCCGCCCGTGGGGTTCGCCGCGTCCGCGTCTACAGCCGCAAACTGTGGGGCCTCCGCCATCTGGTGAACGGCCTGCCCAACCTCCGCAGTCTCAGTATACCGGTCCACCTCCACCAGGCCAGCCTCCTCACCCGCTTCTTCACCATGGATCTCCCGCGGCTCACCGACCTCCGACTGGAATACTGCGACACCATCCAAGACGAATGCGTCCAGCTCATCGCCGGGCACATGGTCAACCTGACCTGCCTGGAGATGCCCGGCGCCACTCTCATCACGGACGCCGCCCTGCTAGCCATTTTGGAGCTGACCAAACTACGGAGACTATTAGTGACCCAGTGCCGGTTCGTAACCGACGCGGGGGTGGCCCATCTGGGCACGAGACCCGGCAACGCCCCGCTGACCGGTCTGGTCATCCGGTATGCCAATCACCTAACCGACCAGTCGTTGATTCACATCAACACCCACCTGAGCAGTCTGGAGTTTCTGGATCTGAGCGGATGCCTCAAGCTGACCATGTTCACCACCCCCGCCCCCATGGTGGTAGCGGCGACCGCCCGGCGGGACCGGAAGTTGCCCAAGCCGGTAAAACCAGAGTCGGTGGTCAGAGTGGCGGTGACAGGCTGTCTGACCCGGTTGACCAAACTGCGGTACCTCCGCCTGTCCGGTTGTATCGGGATCGGGGACTCCGGGCTGGCGCAGTTGGCCGACTCTAAAGTGATCGCGCTGGATTTGGAGGCCTGCGTCGGCATCACGGATCTGGGGCTGAACCACCTGGCTCGCATGACTATGCTCCGGCATCTGGATTTGAGCTTCAACGATCAGATCAGCGAAGCGGGGTTGCTGGCCTTGGCGACTGGCAAGGGCGGATCGTCCCGACTGGACAGTTTAAACGTGAGGCGCTGCGATGGCCTGACCGTGGGGGCGATGCTGGTCATCGCGCGCTGGTTTCCGCGGTTGAGGAGTCTGACGTTGGATCAGCGGCACGTGTGCGAGAGAGGGCTGCATCTGGCGGGGGCCGTGTTGGGGGAGCAGCTGCACACGTTGCGGGTGAGCGGGGTTAACCGGATCAACGAGATTAGGAGCGTGCGATTGCGGGGCATGATCAATGCTATCGGCGTGGCGCGATAGTGAGGAACTGAGAGTTTATTTTCAGTAGCTGTGCTGCGATTATTACCGAATGATTGGTGCATTTTTGTGTGGACGATTGTTGGCTTAGAAACGTTAAAAACGTTAATATTTTTTATATCACATTGTGTGACGTTTGACGTTGGTTTTAACCAGTGTTGGGTAGGAACGGGTTCCTTTTCCGAGGAACATTGGAACGTTAAGGTTTCTTTTCTTAGAATGGAACGTTATGAACGGTTAAGTTCCTTTTTTTGGGGAACTGGAACGGAGATTCCTTTTCTGTGTACATGGTTTCTTTAGTCATAACTTTCAATTTTCTGCAAGTGCAATTTTCCAAGTGTGTCGATGCGGAACAATTTTACAGCATCAAACAGAAATTGTTAAAAATTTAGATCTGTGCCCGCAAATAGGCATATGTCCTTCAGATCAGCTCCCGTAAATGTCCATTTGGTGTCAGTAACGGGAACGAACGAGTTTATTTTTTCATGGGAAAACGGGAATTGAAATGGGACCTGGAACGGGTTTCTTTTGAAAAGGAACGTACCCAATACTGTTTTTGCCATCAGATTATGTACGACTCGCCCATTATTATCACACCATTATTTCAACCGTCTGCGGTGCACGGGGATCCCGGGTTCGAATCCCCGGAGATGGTTCTCGTTTATTCGATATCTCGGGAACCTGGTGAAAATGTGCCCGGGCTTTACCAAAGCAACACAAGGGGTATAGAATCTCCTGTAGTGCTATTCACTACAGAGATTGACAGTGTATTTTAAAAAGAAAATTGTTGAGCCGGAAGGCAATATCTAGGGTGAGTGAGTTGTCGACTAGTGTCCTTTTACTGGTTGCCATGAATTTTTCTATATTTTCTATTTCCTTGTTTACTATTGAATAGTTAATCACTTTACACGCCGCCCTCGTATATTGATATCTTTGTTGGATATGTGTGTGATAAATGCATGTGCTGTTGTGAGCAATGAAGTGAACTGTAAATGACGTTAGTTTGCCGCACCTATGTTTATTTATTTATTGCCGTTTTTTCTTCTTCATAGTGGCACATTTTGAATTGTGTGGGCTTACCAGGATTACACAGAGCAGAATAGTACAGTTTGGTATTTCAAAAATATATCTTTACTATTTATTCTAATCTTTGCATATCTAGTTCATTTGATTTTTATTATTATTCGAATTGTTGCTGAATACAAACAAAACATGAACAACAATGCAATTAGCTCCAGTCCTCGACTTCATGAGCCATTTGGACAGGAGCTTTAAAGTACAAGTATGGGTTAAGAATGTATTAGTTATTTTTATGTAATTTGCGATTTTACAACGCACATTAAACATGACTCATTTTGAAGAAATTGTATCGCATTCCGACACTCGATGAATCCTCGTCATTCAATCCTGATAAATCCTAATACTTTTATTTAATTGGCATCGCGAATCAGTTTTCTTGCTAGACATTTTGGCAAGATTTCCTTGTTGGGTGTTGTCCTAATTTCATGGTGGCAATGAATTATTATTTACTGCTGTTGTGATTTTCGTCTTTTTTGTACACGACCGTTTATTTATTGGGTAATCAAAGGTCACATAGATATGATAACGTGGTTCGGCACAGCGCCGAAAAAGAGACGAACAGAGTTATTCTATGTAGAGGCGTAATTTACAAACAGCAATTTAACTTTGGTACAGTGATCATCGATCGAAACGCTGACATTCGTTGAATTGTTGTTTGCAAATGCCACCTCTACGTATAATAATAGTTTATTATTATTTTTATAAAAAGAAAGTTCGTCAGAATCTGTTCGTTTCTTTTTCGACGCTGTACCGAACCACCTTCTTATTCATGTTTGAATTAATAGACGTCCTAACTCAACTGTTATTAAGGGTCACATACCCTTAATCGCTACTACGTTCCCTATCTTAGATACAATGTTTTAATATTACACATTCGTATATTGGTTTACTCTCTGGCAATTTATATACCCTTGTGTGCAAATCGTTGTAGGTTGAATATAATGTGGATGACCAGCAGACATTTTATTTAGCAGTGCTTTCCCGATTGACTATTATAGCCCAGCTCCACCCCCTTTACCCTGGTGGCATTCAACTGAAAATTGTTCGTGCTGACAAAATGTCTCCTTTATCAATAGTAGCCGGCCTACTGTTTAAGACGTTGGTTTTTCTGTTAAATATAACGTGAACTTATTTAAACCGTAAAATTCGCTGTTTTCAATTATTATTGCTTCTGATAATATCCCTATGTACAGTGTTGTTAACTTAGCGCATAAGCCCGCAATCTACCCTGGTTTGACTGTTTTATTTATTTTTTATATGATAATAAATACGCAGTGCAATCTTACAGATGACGTAATGGCTCCCTGCTTGCAAATTGGAAAAGTGGCTGCTGAACGCAAAAAGGATGATTTAAATAAATGTACTGGATCTTACCTCTGGATTTGAAGAGATTGTTAGTCACAATGCGACTAATAGCAATTGAGTGAGAAATTTTTGTTGGAGATTTGTTGCACTCAATTGGTTTTTTTTTCCGAAGAAACTGCAGCTGCGCTACTCAAACAATGAACGGATTATTCATTCGCACATAATCAAAATGTCGAAGTTGACCATTCATAGAGCTTGACAGTAGAATCGGTACGTCTGCAGTTTCCACCAAGTCAACACACTAGACATTAAGCGCGGTGATTGGACGATTTTTGTAACACAAATGCAGCCAACCATCGAACTTTTAAAACAGCAACCAGTTTCGTACAAAAACGATATCCTAATAATATTTCTACACAAGAGTGATTGTTCATAGGAGCCGTTGAGTTGCAATATCTAAAAATATTTGTATTTCCTTGACCAGAGAGAAACGGAAATTTCTGTATCAAGAATTATCAAGTTTCCGTTTCTCTCTGGTCGAGAAAATACAATTATTTTTAGCTATTTCTACACAAATAATTCTCCAAACGTAAGTGTATGTGAAAGTACTTTTTATTATTATTCTTTTTTGGTTTTAGGTACATTGTTATCACAATTACATCTCTCTGTTAAGTAATTTGCGCTACGTCCATCTATATAGAGGCTAATAATATAATCGGTATTTACAGTAAAGATCTCTGACTCTATACAGGATTAGCATTTATCAAAGAACGACGATACATACCTAAGGAAATATGTATATATTTTATATATATATTTATAATAAATGTATTATATTGCAAGTTAGTACGTCAAAGACATGTCAATTACGAGTAAACACTCGTTACAACGAAGCTTTAATTTGCTCTTGTCAGCCAGATATATATATATTTTTTCTCAAAGTAACTTTTCCTTTACTTTTCTCTCACGCCTTGCAAAAATGGTAAATTTTGAATTTACTGATTAGCAGGCCAGTTCGTCGGTGGCGATAAAAATACGTATTTCGTCTTTGGAGCCACAATCGTTGTAATGAGGTTTTACTGGTCGCACAGAATAATCCGACCCAGCTAAACTGTTTGCATAGGTGCAGAAAATGCACGCGGTAAATATAGGCTCAACGAGGCTTCACACATTTATCGAGGAACGACAGCGATTACAATGTACACGGAATATAATACATATTTAAAATAGAAAAAAGTGTGCATATATAGTTTTTTTGTCGGTATAAACAGGGGCGCAAATTTGATCGATAATACAGTTTTTTCCCACAATGAAAAAGAACGCCATTGCTAAAGCTCCAACCAAAGCTCTCTTAATATCCCGATTCTAACATGAATGAAAAAACGAAACTTATTGAAAATTAACCTAGTTAGTAGATGCGATTGGTACTAGTGAGACAAAAGCTTCTTGTTGATTATCTTTGATCGAAACAATTTATCCGAATCTATAAACTTCCATTTTTTTTAATCAGTGAGTTAATTGTTGCAAAAAATTACAATTTAATCTTTAATCGATGAAGATCGTTAATTTTTTATTAGATCGACAGGCATTCAGTGACTAATTTGATCATACTTTAAAACAAAGTTCGAAAATAAATAATGGTTTTCCGCTTACTTTTGTGAATTACAAAAAACTTGGTAAATCGTCCCATTGACGTCCAGCAGTACTGACAAGTACTGCTGGACGAGCATGCAGTCTTCAAAATTGCGCCCCAGCACTAACTAGGTGTTTTCCCCACAGGGGACGGTAAACATTTGAAGGTTATTATGCTGGTGACTTTGACAATCTGACGTGTAAAGATCGTGTAATGCTGTTGCGAGTGAAGATACGAGTGATTTTTGTAAACCCACTGTGCGAATTGATAATGGAAAGATTGTTCATAACTTGGATTCACGTGACGTAACTAATTTTTTTGTGTCACTTTGTTCGGCGATTACTTAGTTATTTTGATCGGCGAAGCAATATTTTCTAGAGATAAGACAATTCGAAACCGAAATCTTCGCCTCAAAAACGGAAAATCCGACAACAGCGCTACAGAACAAAACACAGGACATTCCAAAACGAACTTTATCTACACAGGACATTCCAAACTAACTTATTTCAACGGGTAACTGAAGTAAAAGCGGATCAGAATTTAAATGTATAAATATTTTTCGTTTCTATAAAACGTAAATTTATATTTTTGTAACGTGGAGTTTTGTACTAAACAATTGCTGACAATGACTTATCGAAACACGATATATTAACTGTAGGCAAATAAACAAAAGCTTACTACCCCAAAAGCTTACTAACTCATTATTGCAAAGCAACAAAATACTTGTTTCTCTTCTACTGTTTAAAAAAAAGGTGAATGCCGATATTTCATCGAGGGGCTCTGCTTAAAAAGACTGACATTTTATAATTCGAGTGTTTCTGAAATAAACCGAAACAAATTATTTCATTGATTTGAATAGGCTTGTTGATTTCAAAAGTGGCCAAAAATCATTCCTAAAATACGGGATTGTGTGAGCACCTCAACTGTGTTCATCAGTTTTTGTAAAAACATCGCCAATAAAAACAACAAAAAAGAATAGAAACATATTCAATATATTTCAAATACAGTCAATGCATTTAATAAATAATCTACAATTATATACTATGAAACAGGTCCATGCTTGAAAACAGCATGTATATAAATTTTCGAAGCTCTATAAAGCATTTACAGGCAAAAAAAACGTTTAACCATTTTAGAAAGAAAACTAAATATTTGGTTACCACATGCTCTCAAATTGTAAGCACAGAGTTACGTGTGCAAAACGATATCATTTTGAATTCATTCATCATAACGAACTTAGTGAATTAAAAAAATTCCATTTGAAAAGTGGTACGACAACTTCAAAATCTATTTTTTCACAAATTAATTTCTGCGATAATTAATTGTTAAAGCGTACAAATTTCAATACAAAGCAAAAAACGAAAAACAATACATTTATAAAGATATTGTAAAAGTATGGAGACCGCCATTCGGAAGCAAATATTTCTGTATATTGTTTCTAATTGTACTCTGTACAACTACATACATGTAGGATCATTGCGAAGTCGTGAGCAACTTTGAATTGTTTCACCGGTTGGTTTATAAGCCAAAATTGCTTAGAACTAAGCACATAAAAGAAAATACGTAAACGAGCAGTGTTTGCAAATAATAATATAAAATGATTGGAAATGCAATTGTTGAAAAGATTCGAGGAGTTTCGTTGAAAAAGAGTGCAACCACTAGCGAAACTAACCTTCAAAATGAATCAATTTTTTTTTGAAATGCGACAAAAAACGTTCTGAGATTTGCAGCAATTTCAGAAACAGGATTTACAATGATAGAATTGGGTATATTGAAGTTGATCTAATCACCTGGATAAAAATCGTTTAAATGTCCTAAAAAGACAAATGAAATTCTGAATGAGACTCATCAAGTACCATCTTCGAATTTTTAAGAGTTGAAGACCCTTGCTCAAATTTTGATAAACACCGGGATCCGATACGAAAAATGTTTCACGTTTTGGAAATATACAAACACAGCAGAGTGAGAAACGGGGAAACGAAACACAACAAACAACTACGTGTTGGGACTAGACGGGTTCAAAGCATTTTTTTTTTCTTTTCGATGTTTCTGCGCCTGGCATCGCCAACACAACATTTAGTAGCAATTCGAAGACATTTAAAAAAAAAAAAAAAAAAAAAAGTGAGATAATGTGAAGTTTCTAAGATTGGCGGCGCGTGCGATCGACCCTCGGTCAAACCGTTCCACATAGACATTAAGCTTCCGTCGTTCCTCGAAAAAAATTGACGTTATACGCGGGATCTTCCAATTCGAACAACCGTCTTCGGTCGTTCTAAAGACGGGAAAAAAAAAACAGAGTGGCCCAATAAGGGCCGGCCACCCAAAATCAAAATATTCCCCACTTTTCAAAGCGATAAGAAAAATTCGCACGGGAGACAGCGTTGCCAAAAAAAGGAAAATCGTGTCCTCATGTTCCCTCAATGGGAATCAAGAGTCGTGTCAAGGGCGCCCGCGCAAATCAACATGAAACAGCGATCCCAATTTCCAAACCAAAAAAAAAAAATGAAAAAAATAGTTTCGTGGTTGCTTAAGAACCAACCGAAGAAAAAACAACATGGGGACAAAAAAACAAGACACGATCTCGTCATAAAAAACCGATCTGTGTTGGCCGATTTGCACAGCAGTGAGATTCCACAACGAATTGTCAGCCGTGATGAGGTGATCGAATTTGCCCCGCCGATCTTAGTCTTGTCCGGGGCGTCACGATTTTGTTTCAACGACGGTTTCACCATTTCATCACTTCGCTTCATTCAGGCGACGTTTAGATGGCCAAAGCCGACATTATCAGCAGCGCCCGTTTTAAGTTTTTTTTGTGGGGGTTGGCTTTTAATACATCGGCGATGGCCTACACGCATCTCATACTTGGTGGTTGCAAAACGGGACAGAATAATTAATAAAATCAAAAAGCAGTGCCACCTGGTGGTGGAAAAACGCGACCGGCGCGAATCCCCAGCATTGGACGCCCGAATAACGAACACAAGCCACGCTCACACATTTGTTCCATTTAAAAATAATGGTCGACCTGATGCGTAAATAGTTAAGATTCCTCGGGTGCTGTACTCCAAGCCAGGATCTTCCTCACTCGCTGATTGATTGGCAACGATCTTGATTCCTTCCTCGACGGAACAGGCAGAGTCTTTAGGGCGAGGCTCCTTGATGGTAAACACCAAACGGCTCTGATAGGTTCCTACCAACTGGAACCTCTACCATATTGGTCAATGTTCGAAAAAAGAGGCGGAGTCCCGAGCGATGAGGGGGCGGAGCTTGTTGATAGTACACGCCCACTGGCTCAGATTAGTTTCCGCCAACTTGAACGACGAATCGACGTTTCCGAAAGGAGGTGGGTTACCGAGTGAGGTTAAGGGGGGCGGGGCTTCCTATCCAGTGATTGGTGCCAGCGCCCCCTGACTCACTTCACGATTGATTGGACCGGGGGTCAAGTCCCCGGCAACATCACCTACCTCTCTTCATAGGTTAACGGCGGTGGCGGCAGTCTCCGGCTCGGGTTCGCTGCAGCGCTCGCAGCTCTTGCACTTGCAGCACAGGATGCAGGGAGCGGCCAGCAACAGGAGCGGCGAAGCAACCAGCAGGAGCACGCCGAAGCCAGCAAAGATGCCGATCACTTGGGTCCTGTGCCAGACGACGGAGGCGCGCGAGTGGCCCAGCTTGTTCTTGCACGGTCCCTTGTCGTAGTGGCGCAGCAGAAAGTCGTCCTGTAAAACAAATTTCTTTTAACACTGTATAACATTACAACATTGTAGCAGTGGCTTTGCTGCTGTCGAACCGTCTAGCCCAGTCTGTATTGCAACCGGCTGCTACACAAGGGGTCGGGACACTTACGTCGAGCGATGCCAGACAGTACCAGCAGAAGACGTGCTTGCAACGCTTGCACATCATCTGAGCGCAGCCGTTGTCTCGTTCGATGGGGACCTGGCAGTTGGGGCAGTGCTTGATAGGACAGTCGTCGCCGTCCGAAAACAGAATGCTGCCGAGGGAAAAAAACAACATAAGGAATCAGTACACACCCATGATGAACATTTTAATATCATGACCCCCCCAAAATAAAGAGACAATATTAAAATAATATAACATAATTTATGAATCGACAAAACATTAAATAATTCGGTAACTCGATAGAAAAACGTAAAACTAATAAAACTAGATCAAGTATTTATGCGCCATCAATGAGATATTTTTTTTTGTTGAGCTCCACCCTGTCACCTAATAACGAGCAACGTCCGTAGAATTAAAAGGGCTGATTAAATAGGACGGAAAAAATACTGAGCAGAAACACTTGGTTCGATATTTCATCATTAAATATTAATACATATTTTTATTAGACTCACCGATCGTGGCTGCCAAGGAACCAGGCCGTCTTCTTCTTCTTGTACACCTTGCAGTGGTGATCCGGTTGCCAGCCCGACTTGCATGCTGAGCAGTAGGTCAGCTCACACTGTAAGAAAACAATAAAAATAAAAAAGTGTTAAAAATAGCGGGATTAAAAAGTACAAACGAACACTCTTACAAAAAAATATTAAAAACAATTATAATGCAAATTTGAATCCATGGAGCGTAACATACAGTTCGTTGAAAAATCCGTTTAAATTTCTGTCAAGACATTTTCAAACAACTTTCATAATTTTTTATTCCTGATCACCTGCAGTGAATATCAATACATGAGATTCGGTACCCCATCGTGTCGCTATAGCAATGTGTAATTATCGTAATTCACACCTTAATAATAAAGTTAAAATAAAATTCTACTCAACCCAGAAGTAGTGTAAAATAATTTTGAATTCAAACCAACCAAAACAAAAATACCAATTCAAAAATATTGTTTTCAGATCAGTTTTCCAAGAACACATTCACTGTTAGTTTATAACGAGCACAATCGAGAATACATCTGAATCGTAAACTCAATCGGAGTCCAACAATGAATACCCCACATCGATCAAAATCAACTCACGGTGGTGCACAGGAACGGGGTGGCCACGCGCTTGGGATTTCCGGCGGAAGAGTCGATCTCGCAGATTGTCTCGCATCCGGCAGTGGGACACCAGGCCCGGTTCTCATCCAGATCCACCTCTGCAAACAAAAACAAAAAACCACGTGAAATTCGTAAAGCAACAGTTAACGAAGCCAACCAGTAAAAAAACAAAGAGTTTCCACCAGTTCCAAATTTTTCCATCCGCACTCTATCACTTAGAAATTCGCGGTCGGTCGAAAACTAAAAATACACGGCCTCGTGCCTGAATTTAAATCACCACAGGGCGGATGTTTATATTTTCTCTCGCCTTTTGTGCACTCAAGAACACTCAAGAACAAGTGTTAGTAGGTTTAGGCGTTACGGTCAAACTCCCAGCGTTGGGCTAGCTACACATGGCAACACGAAATACTAAGTTACAATTGTTGGCATTTATTAAATCAAAATTATAAATGATTTAAAAATTGAGCAAAACCATAGGATTTGTCGCATCACCCTATAACATAAAATACAAACGCGAGTTGTACACAAATCTACCCTGAATGATCACAAGCATGAGCCTGACCTGTTCTAAATTTTCTGCTTTGCGCTTCAATTTTCACATTTTTATTTTCTCAGCTTTTCAACTTAACTATTGGCAAACTAACCTGTGTTCAACTTGTAACGCTGGTACTTCTTAAAGAGGTCAATCTCGGTGCACTGCTGAATCTACAAATGACGGGGGAAAGAAAAAAACAAAAAAAAAACAACCGTATAACTAAAATGGAAAACCAATTAAGACGATAAACTTTCATCGCTACCAAAAAGGTCAATTCGAACAACAACGAGTGTCAATTTTTTGTCTTCTATGAAGTGACCATCGACTCTCGAATCCAGACAAGGTTAGCAAAACCGATGAAATGGAGGTCAGCGACATCGCTGACACATAGATACTCCCCCCCCATACCAAGCCAGAATGCGGATTCGGCCTTACTCGGTGCAGAATGCGGATGCCCCTCACTCAGGTACCCTCAGCACGTACGGTTAAATCAAAAATGCTGTTAGCTACACCGGAATGGTGGGTTGAAAATTCTTGACGAGAGACCCTAGCCTTGTTGCTATAATGAAAACTATAGTCACAGGTACACAAAAGAACAGCAAAAGTAACAAATTTTTCTTTTAAATAAAGCAACCAAGTTTCGGTTTCCATCTATATATTCTGCATTTTAATTACTTTATATAATGAGATGATTTATTTATTAAATTTTATACTTTACATTATGTACCGGTAATGACTTTATGTAATATAATGATTATTTTCCGTTACTTTTTCATTATTTTTCAAAAAATTTCGTTTTTTTTAATTACTTCGCTGTTTTTAATCACTCAACATATTTTAATTTGTTTTTCAATTATTTGTCATATATTTAATATTTGTAATTAAACATTTAACACTACATTATTTTATTATATATATACTGTCTATATAAACAACTTAATCACACTAACAAACTAGTTTTCATAATCTGTTCATATTTATTTAAAACCTCTACGTGTTTCAGTTCAGAAAAAAAGGCGGCTTTCACAAAATGACCTCAATCCCGTCTATTTCTTAAAACATAAATATCTGCTTAATAATCCAGACCCATTCAACGATTACAATAGCTGGGCACTATGGCGAATTCACCCCGCCAACATTCAAGTATTCCTGCATATATGCACATTGCAGTATTCCTGTAGTGCACTAGGCGCTACGGTGATTAAAAAAAAAAGTACTGGGGTACTGGGGCATCCGCATTAATGAAACGTGAAGGCAGAAACCATTAATTGTCTTACTTCTTCATCGGTGATCAGGGCTTTGATAGCGCAGTCGCCGTCCGGGCAGTAGAGTTTCACGTTTCCGTCCAAAATCTGAATCCGGATGTACTGCTCCACGCACTGCAAAAACAAACAAAAAAAAGTATGTTTTATTAGCAACATTAGGTGCACAAATAATAAATAGGAAATTACATTACGGAATTTCGTATTATTTCTCCAACACGCTTAAAATTAAAATAATATACATGTACTATATTGATATATTGATGTATATATTGATGGCTAACGACGGTAATGCAAAATGCACGCAAAGGCAGATTCTTAATATTCTTGCAGCAGTAAAATGCAAATTCATACTCAAAGGCATATTATAACCAGTACTCCAACATCGAATCACACGAGTCTGCGCTGGGAATCGAACCCTGAACCGCCGCGCCATAAATCTACCTTTCTACCCACTGCGCAACAATACATAATGCAAGAGTGCCCCCGTTTTATTTTAAATGAAAAGTTGGGACTGCTGCAACGAATATAACATAATAAAATTAGACGCGATCAATCAATCTAAACTACCCATCAATCTAATGACATATGAAATCACTTCACAGTAGATTACCGTGAAACTGCTACTGGTGTTTATCGAGGATTATTACTTGTTACTC
>JAUJYS010000139.1:0-30170 GCA_033995665.1 Melogona broelemanni | reverse complement strand
CTGGACTCCCCAATGGAAGCTCAGGGGTGACGCCAGTACCCCAGGCTAACGAATAAACGAAAGCCTGCGCCGGGAATTGAACTCGGGACCGTCGGCTTCGTAGGATGTTGCCATACCAACTGAGCCATCGGTACGTACTATGAATCTTCGTTTAGTTTTACATCCCCTACAAGGCACTCTATTTTCACGTATCAATATTATAATTTTTTTATTGATAAAGTCGTAGAAGTGATCTTTCCAGTTTTTGTTAGCGGCAAAATAATCAGTCTTCACTTTCGTCTCTCAGAACGAGCCGCCCAATCCGCCCCCCCCCCGTCCCCCTCCCAGGGCGGCAAACGAAAAACCAGATAAGATGTCGGGAAAATGCAGTCCGAAATTCCATAAATTCTGTAGACCTTTAGCTTGCACGCGTACGCGCGCGCGCGAAGACTTTGTCGATCGACACATATTTTCAACAACAGCGCATCGTGGGTTTTTTTTCATTAGAACTGTCGAGCGTCATCGAAAATGTAGTGGAGCTGCGTAGAAAAAGCAAAATTCATTTTGCACCGGCTACCGTACCGACTCACGCATGGAGAAAAGTTCGACGCCCCCTACCCCATCCCTTTTCGAAGACATTCGAAAACATCCCGATGAAAACGAGACGCGTACAACGGCGGCGGCATTCAAAAATAATAACGGGACTTGACGGCGGCGTCGGCATCGTCTGAACGTGACTCGCCGTTCATCTGTTGCCGCATTTCTAAATCCTCGTTCGTAGCACCGCCGCATTTCTCTGTCTCTTCCCCCCCCCACCCCCACCATCTATTTGACAACTTTTTCGTCATTTTTCAGTATATTTTGTCGAAAACAATGTCGAACCGTTAAGCGCCCGTGACGTCACCGGTAGTACCGCTATACCGACAGCGATGTGGTTCGCATACATTGGCGCGCAGAGCCAAAAATAGTAATCTGAGAAACTGGGGCACGAAATTTTTAAGGAAATTCTGCTTTGATGACTTTAAAAATCGGAATCATAAAGAAATTTGGGAAACGCGGCGATGCGATGAAATTGTGAGTTTAAACGGTGATCATGAAATTGATAATACTGGCCTTTGTGTTTTTTCCTTTCCAATCAGTTAACGTGTAAGAGGGTATCAGTTTACATTTTAAAAGGAAATAGGATGTTAATTTAAAAATTATTTAGGATTGATAGTTCAAAGAATGAAAGGCCTCACGAAAAGATCACTGGAACCCAGAATTTTTTAACTGGGGCAAGAATTTTTCTTATTTTCTTTTTAAAGTTAAAAAAACTCTTACTCCAAATATGTTCAAGCGTTTATGTGACACAGAATCTTCAGTGATTGACAATCATTGTCAAAAAAAAATCGTCACTGCGTAAATCTTCGCAATTTCTGGTAGAAAATCTTTTTTTTTTTTAATGCCAATTTATCGTTAAGGTTCAACGGCATTTCTCAGCAATCTTCGCCGAATGTCAAAAAGCTGTACTTTGAAGCTACCGCGCGCAGATTTCTATCTTATCCTAGAAGCGTTTGACAAATTTCAACAGTCCCTGCAGTGTGGCAAATTTCAGCAAATCCCTGCTACTACGAGTAGTATCTGGAAGCCTAATTTCCATCATCCATCATTCGTCGTTTGTGTTCGCTTCGTTTTTTGGCCACGTCGCAAAATCTCCAGCCTGCTCGCATAAAATATTTTCCTCGCGTACGCTTAACGGGGGGCCCTCAGTGACACATTTCTTTGGAGCCAAACAAGAAATGATCAGAACGTGTAAACCACCCTTTTTAACCCGTGCCTACCTAGACCCCAAGCACGCGATTTCGGTGAAGCACGTACGTACAAGGAATAATAACCATAACCCTAAGACTCTTGTCTGGCTGTAACACGAACAATCACGTTCCGGTATTTTCAAGGAACAATTCCAAGGAGCTCGAGGAGGAGGAGGAGGAGAATGTAAGAAAGGAGAGAAGAAAAGAAAAACGCATAAAACAGCATCGTCTTACACACGCCCACTGAAACTTCAGCAAACGCCCATGCAATAAAACAAAACAAAAAAAGTCCCTCTATATAGCCAAGCTCCCCGTGGTGGGGTACGGAAAAAAATAAATAAAACCCCGTCACGAAAAGGTGCTCAACCGGTGAACCCCGCCAAAAATCACCCGACTGTCAAAACGGACGTCACAGCTGACCACCGTCCTCGTTAAGGGTTGGACGTCGCTTTTAATAATTGTTCCGAAACACGTCTCCAGCACCGAGATGGCTGTGAGCGGACAAGCCCTATATTTTTCGAGGCACCCCTGTTCAAATAATGGCGGCGGAAACACTTAAGATATAACAATAGAAACACCTGCGGATTCGTCGTCTATATGGGGGAGCTATATCCAATTACTTTATTTTCTGTTTCGGAAAAGGACGACAAAAAAAGTGGAAGTGGTCGGACCTGTAAATGGATATAGGCATTCATGCTTGACGTCGATTACGACGCCCACACATGAACTCTGCGAGGATGGGAGGGGGGGGGGGGGTAATAAACTTACAACCACCATATTTTTTATTAACTTCGGTGAACAATAGTGAATAAATTAGAAATTGACAATTGTTAAGCCGAATAGCGAATTTAATTGGCATTCGAAGAAAAGATGTCAAAAAAATTATACTATAAAACATTAAACAGTTGTCGGACATTCAAAGATCTTTCTGGTGTACTTCATTTTATATTTTTGGGACTGATCAATGATGTTTTTAGTGGAACAATATTTTTGACGGCGACTGTCTGTGTGGAAAACTCATATGGATCGGTGCATAATTAAATAATATTTTCATGGATTACGTCTCATAATTAAATTTTATTTTCATTGGCTACGCATCATAATTAAATTTTATTTTCATTGGCTACGTATCATAGTTAAATTTTATTTTTATTGGCTACGTATCATAATTAAATTTTATTTTCATTGGCTACGTATCATAATTAAATTTTATTTTCATTGGCTACGGTACGTATCATAATTAAATTTTATTTTCATTGACTACGTATCATAATTAAATTTTATTTTCATTGGCTACGTGGCCAAGCGCCAAAAAATCTCAGACAAGCAACGTAATTTCCTAACGTTAAAAATATTTGTCTCCTACAGTACTCTGTACATGTCATATAACAATACCCTTTAATTAAAACCACTACTTGCACAAACGTCACTAAATTGTACCAGGAAAAAATTCAAACAAAAATTGTAATTTTTGACAGCACGTCCTTAATTTGCAAGTTAGATATTTTAAATTTTTCTTACTGGCATGTCTTAGGACAACTAAATAAATATGTTGTCGCTCAGAGGCTAAAAAATCCCGCTTATTTTATATCCAGCACAAAACAACCGGGAAAATTACACAATATTTTCGCGCTTTTACTCAAGAAGATCGTTTTTCAATGTTTACGTCCAACAGTGTTTTCATCTTTGGGTGAATTTTTTATTTTCAATAAAAAAATTTCCCTGTAAACAGTGTTCCGGTTTGTACACGTTCAACCTCAAGTTCATATACAGATCTACAAAGAATGATTTCAATAGGCCTACCTGTTTCTTGGCATTCAACTGCTGGAGACGTCGCTGGAAATGATTGACCGTCTGCTGGTAGGCCACACTACGCCGGTTCAACTCTGACTGCAGGTTGGCGATCTGGTTGAGCAACGCCCGCTCTCGATGATCATGACCCACGATCAGCTCGCACATGATCTTCTCCAGCGTGGCCATCCGGTTGTCATCCCGCCCGGGCGCTTGCCCACCACCTACGCCCATGTTAAAATGTGCCGGCATCGGTTTGGCCGCGACCGGCGGCGGTCTCTGAGAGAGGCCCGAATGCCCGTTGGCGTTGCCGTAGCTACTGCCGGAGGAGCGACCGTTCCACGATCTCCGATGATTATCCCCTCGTGTCATCCCGGGGGATGCGTCGTATCCGCCGTTAGCTTGCATGATCGTAGGAGGAGGAGGGGAACTAACTGACTCCGACGGGATAAGGGGGGTTGGAACCACCGCACGCACTGTGACACTCTGAAAGCGTTGTTTCGTTGTACTATACGCGGGAGAGCATCGTTTTCGGCCTCAAATATATTTGTACCACTTCTGATATCTATGTTATTATCCGATAAAGTCGAGAGCGAAGATACGGTTTTGTAAACAGGGAAAATCGCGGTAACACGGCGCAACAAAAACAGCCGCGAAACGCCGACAAAATCACGATAGACTGGTTTCTCCGACGGCTTGTGCCGTTTTGCTGATTTCGCGCCGAAGACGCGTCGACGAACACATGAATCAAAACAAATCGGCGTAGCGAGTGTTGCGACATCTAGCGAGACGGCGCGCACACTCGAGATCAATGGAACCGAAACTGACATAGAGGTTTTGAGGATAGAGCCCCTAATGGAGAAATTGATGGGTCAATTGAGTTCGGTTGAGGTGGAAATTTGTTATGGAAATTGAAGAATGAAATTACCAAAGAAAACAATTTGTTCACTTAATTTGAGGAAATTAATTGCAGGTTCCAGATATTCTATTCCGAGCTAGAGCAATTTTTTTTTTGTTACTAGGCTTCTATTTTTTTTGTTTTAGAAAATTCTACTTATTTTACTTCAAGTACAATATTCGTTTAATCCGTCTTTATTCCGTAACATTTATTTACAAATAGAACACACTAGTGTCCGATGGGAACGCGTATCGACGACAACAGTCGTATTTTTCAAAATGAAACTGGCGAGTTCAAAAAAATATTTCACATCCAAAATATCTGTAATTTGTGGGTAAAATGGAAAATTGAAAATGTGAATCACGTGGCGCCCTTCACATATATCCATAGACACGAGGGTGCAGTAATCCTGTAGTGATTAGCACTACGCTGTTTAAAAAATAATATTACTACTTTTTTACTATTACATTAAAAATTATGCATATATTATGTAAGTTTAATTTTATTACATGTTTAATTATTTCTTTTAGAAAAGCGACACCCTATCGATTTTGCACGAGCAGCTATTAGCTTCGGTATCTATCTTCGTATCTTTGGAAAGGCATTAGAGCAAGTTCCCCCTCCCTCTACGATCCTGTAAAATAACGCTTTCGCAGCGGGATGGTAAAACCTTTGATGAAAAGCTTGGGGAGGGTATAAACGTAAAGCTGTCACTGACGCACATTAGTAAAAATTAATGTTCGTGTGGGTGGGTTCCCAGTATGGAAAGTTTGAAAATGAATTTGCGCGAGTGATCGTATAAACTTTAATTAAAATTTAGGTTTGCGAAAGAAATACATGTGTAATCGTGCGCTGTACATTATCCGCCGAAAAAAGCAATCAAAAATATAAATGTGGAGTGCGTGCAATTTGCGAAACTCGTAAACTTGACGCCCTCTTTAAATGCTTATTAAATAGACAGAATATTTGCTATTGTCTGTTAGCTCATTTTTGCACTCTAGTCGATTTGTCCAGACAATAAACCGGTTGGTTGATTGTTAGCTCGTGAACACATAAAAACGAATGACGGCAATAAAAATTCGCAAATGGATTAAAAATATTTGATATTGATCCATATTTCTATTGCTGATGGGAATTTATCGTAACTTTTTTCCAAACTCTAATTGTGTAGGAACAAGTTCAAATTAAACACAAGAGTATATTTTTGTTGGCAATAAAAATATTTTAATCTGAAACGGAAATTAAATCGAGGAATGATTTTAAGAGAAATGGTTTTTATTTATTTTTATATATTAAAGAATGGCTGAATGATATACAAATAAATATAGTAAATGATTTAATCAAACGCGATTATATCGCTATATCGATATGATGGAATTGTTCTAAGAAAAAAAAGTTAAATTATTTTCTAAATTCTATTTTATTTATCATCTTAGCATTTGAGGCCATTGAAAAGCCTATTTTTACAACAAAAAAAATTCGGCTTGTAAATCATGTATCATTTTATGTTTTGCGGAAGGAAAAAAAAAACAGACAACTAACTGGTTTCTATTTCTGTGCCGTTTCTACCAGAAACGGTTATTTTGAAAGTCGACGAAAGATGATGCTGATTCCACTCGGTTAAGTGGTTTGTTTTCCATTTTTAGAAGTTAGCAACATGGAAAAAGAAAAATAAAAACTACTTTGGAAACAAAATTGCAAATCATCCATCTTCGAACGCCGTCTCAATTTTTTGTTTATGTTCAGGATTCGCCAAGTACAAGGGAAAAAAACTCCACCAGTCGACGATGCAATTTTTCATATTTCCGAAATGATAGATGCATTTTTTAATGTTAGAAATTTTTAACGAGCTTACAGAAAGTTGGCGCCTACATCAGTAAAAACTATGGCAGAGAGAATCGCTTTTTTGTTGTTGCCTTTCCTTCGCTGACTCATTAATCTATCGAAGAACCAGTTCTGAGAGTTAGCCGGTTCACGTTCGAATTATTTTTGCAACAAATCCCACACGCCAAGTCTTCGAAAGCGATCAATTTAGGAAACTTCCCACTCTCGTTGGAATTCGCTAGTAGCCCGGACAAGCCGTTATCCTGTACGAGGCGCCGCCCAGATTCTGGCCATAGATATGAATGGATAGACATCTGAAACAAGAGGCACATCCTGATCTCACTAGATTGCATTATTCTGAATGTAGGATACATTAATGAACACGAAAAACGTGTAAGACGAATGTTAATTGGAATCTGGGCTCTTGTAGCTCAACAACTTTGGTCGCCTCTGCAATTATTCATAGCGTCATTAATCTATACATCCAACTCTTTGGTCAGCACCGGCCATGCACTGCGGCGAAGCTCTCGTTGCTACGGCAACGGCGGCCTAGTGATTAGACCTTTTTCCGTCGCCATCACTCTGGCGAGACAAATTGCATTATTTCGTGACGCGATCATCGTCTCATTTAGATCGCGGATCCTAGCAAATCATCGTCGGCCGATTCGGGAATCGCGCTAATATGCAGACGACCGTTCGCTCCTGGAAACGAATTCCGTAAGTGTTTCTACGATTGTTGAGTAGGGGCAGCGCACACATGCGGGCGGTGCTGCGGGATAGGGTTGAAAATTGTAACGGATCGGTCGCCTGTGTCTTAATGGGAGTGCGCACATTGGTGCTGAGCGACAACGCGAAGCTGGACGGGACGTGCTGGGTTTCGCTCAAATCAAAACAAAAACGATTTTCGGATATTATCTATCGGGCTCTGATTGGTCAGAGTGTCAGTGGCTCGAGTAGCCGTTGAATTTGGAATCTGTCTTTAACGAAACAAATGCATTTGTCCGCCGACAATGTCCGATGAAACACTGCACACGTGACGTCACTCTCGTCCGGCACAGTGCCGTTTGCAGTGTGCGCTATGCTTATTACGGCGTTAAAAAAACCCAAGGCTAGCATAACGCAGCACCACCTCGCTATAGGTAAAATTAATCTAATGTAGATTTCAGTTTTGTTTGACGCCGCCTTGTATTAGTCCGTTATTAGCGACATTTCAACATTAGGCGATTCCTTCGGCTAGTTCACACATGATGTTTTCGATACCAATTAACGAATCTCGTGGAAAACAAACACTCAATGGAAAACCACCGTTTCCAGATTAATTATTAAACAAGGTTGAATATATAGCATCGTGGCTACTGTTTTGAGCGGACGAGATACTATTTTGTTAAAACCAAGCCTGTTCAATCATCACTTACGATCGCGCAAGGATTTCATCGCAGTTACCATAGTGAGACCTACATGTGTATGCGATTAATATTTAAAATATATTTTGTTACACGAAGATGGTGCAAATGCACGCAAATGCACGCAGACACAGATGTAAAATTAATTGGAAACTAGCAGACTGCATAAAATAAATTTAAAATGATCATAATAAAATGTTAAATAGTATCGGACATCTTGGACAGAATATTGAAAACATTAACGACTACAGACATGGACCTGAATAACCTGAAGCTAAATAATCGTCTTGGACGTCGACGTGATAGATAGTGTTTGAGTTTTAGTCGCTTTACCGGAACATCTTTCTCGTGGTAGTCCTGTAGTTGTAGACACCACGAAGATGGCCTCACAGCCAAAAGCTCGTGTTTTAATATTTCTTGTTCTCGTTTCACTGGGCTGCTAGCTACCAAGGTCACCAATGCAGGAGGCGTTTCGACAAGCGCTACTAGAAATGGGCCACCCTCCACAACGTCCCGAAATCTAAAGACAACCGAAAACGAGGGTCCTCCTCCTCCTCCTCCACCTACCGGGCCATGAAGGCGCCATCCAATTTAAACACGTCGCCAGCCCCCTTCACCACCACCACCATGTCGACCATCGCGGCGACCACTCCGGCCGGCGGTGGCTCAGACCTGACGTCGATCGTCACTACCATCGTCGCCTCCATCAATTCGACGTCGTCGGCCACCACCACTGCCGCGGTTCATCCCAACGCCACGCAGCCCGCCTATCCCGAAGAAGTGACTTCCGGTCACATGTTTTCCTACGTCTTGATCCCGCTGGGCGCGGTCGCGTTCGCTCTGGTTATCACGGCTCTGGTATGTGTCTGTGTAAAGTGTCCTCAAGTTTTTTTCCCAACTTAGTGGGTTGACTTAGATAAAAACTCACCAGTGTTGCCTCCTGCAGTTGTTGCACGTTTGATCATGAGCTCTCCCAGATACCATCCATCCACTTAATGAATGGTTTTCCCCTATTTCTGGTGCCCTCTACTTTTCATAACATAAAGCCATTGGCGATACGAGTATTTAAGAACATCCTCCATTGCTTTTCACTTTCGGTCTGGAGTCAACCTAAATTAAAAGATCATTTCCAAAGAATTTACATTTAATGACATAAAAATCTCCACAGTATTGCTGTCAGTGTCACATATTTTTATTGTTAGCGTCACATATTTCTACTGTCTGCATGAATACTGGCAGTGAAGTGGATTAAACAAACAAACAATGGATCTCCAGCATCAATAGTCATTCCCTTTGAAAATAACGCCTCCCTCAAATAGTTGTGTTGTTGATTTTTTTGAAGAAATTAATCATATTCAGTTTTACTAATTCTGTATTTCTCGTTTCATTGCAAAGGTATTTTTTATGCTAAAGAAAAGCAGGTAGGTGAAAACGATAGATCAAACACAAAATTATGTGGGCAACTGAACAAAGTGATTTATATAATGTCGATTAAACATATTATATTATATCCAAAATCTTCTTTGGAGAGAAAAAAATATTTTCGTAACATTTCCAATTCTGATTAATACATACACATTGATAATTTGACCCGAATAATACAGCTATACATATTGAAGCAACAAATTTCTCGTTTCCAGATTAGATAAATTGAGGCATCACCTTATGCCTTTGTACAACTTCGATCCCGCCGAGGAGGAAGAGGACTGGGAAACGGAGCTGCTGGAGGAGGGACTGGACCACCGCAACGGCCCGAGATCAAAGGTAAAGGTGGCATTTCAATTATTCTAATTAAAAATAGATTCCATAGTCGTTGTTACGTATGCACCGTTATTTTTCGCTTGATCTATCACCCAGAATGCCAGAATGCATACGTTTTTTAAATAATAATAATACACGAAAAAAATGGTAAATGTTCACTTTACGGGCATAAGATAGCGGGCGACAGGGAGCGAGCGTAGCGAGGAGCGTGCGCAAAAGACTGGATTTTCTGAATTCTAAATTGGTACAGGCGAGACTATGCGGTAAGTATACTTTGCGGTCTGTCAGTCTCTTATATTTTTTTCATATCAGTCTTTTTCATATCATATCAGTCTCACGTGATTTGTCACTTCATGTTATATTTTTTTTAAGGCAAGTCAGTCTCGCCTGTAAAATCCGGTGTTTCGCATACCGCTCCTCGCTACGCGCGCTCCCTGTCCGCTCCCTTGTGCCCGTAAAGTCAACATCAGCCAAAAAAATATATGATTTACATTACCATTTCAGCAAAAAATAAAAGAGAACAATATTATTAACGTATCGTAGACATGGTGCAAAAACTCGTTTTAACATTTGCTAAACATGCATCCCCGCTAACTGAAGACAGCAGCCAAGATGGGACACACTGGCCAAAATAAATCGTCAATCTAATGAAAATAATTTGGAAACAAAATTTACAAATGCTCGTATGTACCGACTTCAAATTTTTCTGGAAATTGTTGCCCTGGGGAAGGGGTTACACTTACATTATTATCACTGATGTTGCTGCTGACGTTGACAACATATCCAACAAATTAGATAACGATTGTATGCTGAAGTTCCTGAAGAAAAACTGTTTTTTAATCACCTTAGCAAATCCAATCATTACAGTAATTGTCGCGCCATTTGTCATCACAATGTTCTTCTTCCCCTTTTCGTACACCAACTTTCCCGCGCGCGTTTGTCTAACAGTATTGTGCTTGGCTTCGGGTATAACAGCAGCTTCGACGAAATCATACCTAGCGTACATCAACGCATGAAGCAAACAATATTTCGCGCGCTGTTAGCTAACCAGGCAAGTGCTAAAAGGGTGGCGGATCTCCAGAAATCGAGTTATCCGGACAATTTTAGGCTTACCTGCGTCGGTGTTTCGGATCTCAATTCTGAATTCGGAACTCAAATTTCGGATTTTCGGAATACACTATCTGTGTCGGTGCACACGGGCATGAAGTATATTTTCCTCAAATTTTGAAATATGTTGACTCCAATATAAAACAAATAATTGTTCGATGTCTTGTGAAAGCACCGAAATGGGCAACCATACTGACAGCACACTCTCTGCACATTCACAGTATTTTTCAAAACAAAGCACAAGGCACCTTCTAATTCGAGGAATTTTTCTATTTGTTCCAGTGTTGGCACCAGGGTTATGAAGGGCTAGGAACAACAACTGACCGGAATGTTCCTTAAAACAAACAAAAACCTTACACAAACATAAAAATTCAGTGTATGGAACTATTGACATATCCAGTGTGTGCTATCTTGACTTGTGATATTGCAAAAAATAATAAAAAATAAACTGTCCACTTCTCAAAGAAATTTCAGGCTAGCGGTAAATTTATATAAATGTTTATAAAATGCTTTTGGTATATCAAGGAAATAATGGATATAAGGACAAATTTTTAGACTGGTTGTAAAACAAAATCTATCAATCAAATATTGGCCAGAACAGATACTAACTTTTTTACTTTTGAACACTAAAACTGGCTAGGCATGGCTAAAACGAGTTTTCACACACCCTGAATATTTACATTTCTTAAAAATTACGTAAGCATAGACAATTTTTCTTTCTTTACACCCATTAATCCCTTGAACCTCTATTATCATTATTGCGCACTTAAAATGAAATTCATATCAATTATTACTCCTAGTTTTCATTGGCCTATCTAATTAATATAGTCTTTCTTGTCCAAACAGCGCCAAGGTATTATTGACGAGCCAAAATTAGCATTTCGTGGAGATTCCGGATTATGAAATAATTGCCTTCGAATTTGCAGATCAAGAAGAATATTTATGTATATAAAGCTGGAGCTATACATTTTACGATATTAATAATTGTGCTCTTATCTATAATAGCTGGCAACACTAAAAATATTAACCAGCACACTGACTATATTAATGCAAATTAAATATAAGCAACGTTTCCAAAATACCAAAAACCTCAACCCCCAATTTCGTACGATTCGAAACTAAATTTTCGATCAATTCTTAAGCTTAACCAAAACTTATTAATTGTGCAAAAAATTAATTACGATGAGGTGCTTACAGCTACTGTAACATTTAATAGCTCGTTGCTTCAATTTTGAAATTTGCCTACTAATACTGCAATTCTAGTTTTGTTGTACATTAATTAAAACTTATCAAAGAGGAACTAGTTTCGATACACATTAGTAGAGAACTAACTAGTAAAACGCAATTCCACTTTGCTTATTTTTATTCCACTAGAGACCATTACCAGTATAATCCTTTCCAACATTTGGAACGGGATAATGTAAAATATGAGAATAAATAAATGAATCTTAATACAAGTTTTGATGTTTGTCGTTAGCTTTATTATTAAAAATGTCATTTTTTTTTAGAGAATTCGACTGAAACCTAGTCACAGGACAATATTGAAAAACTCTTATGTTAACACACTTCATTAAATAGGCGCGGCGGCATCGACCATCTATTCAAATCAACATCAAGAACGCATCGCTACCTCAGTAGGGGGTAATCAAAAGATTCATTCGTTTCAACTGACAAAATTGCAATACAATAATGCAAAATAATGACAACTTTAAAACTAGCGAAGACATTTTGTGTGTGTAGAAGAGTAGCGGTAGCAGGTTTTTAAAAAATGCATGCTACATTAAAGCAAGATGATAAAATTAACAGTCGGGCTAAAGAGGGTCTGAACAATTTTTTTTAGAATCTGGGTCACCCCCGCCAGTACATCACGAAAATGTACCAATCATATCTAATGCAATTGCAGGTGAAGCTGGATAAATGGTCCCACAGTCAATTAAAAAAACGAGGCATCAAAAAGGTGACCAATAATTATGCAAACCAGACTGTCTGCCAAATCCTAAAAAATTGTTGCAGATACTACTCTTTGAATAAAAACGAAGGAGCTCTACTGCGCTAGAAATACAATAATTTGTCGATACAAATAAGACGTGGAATCCAATAGGGGAATACGTTCTTTACACTAGTGCCCAGTAAGCCTAGTAGCCAGATTGTTAAAACTTTTCAAAACATCCGCCAGCGTTTCAAACTTGCCGCGGCCTTAAAAGATTTACTTTAGAAACTTAGTTCGCTAACCGAAAACTAAAATTTGCAAACGCGTAGGTAGACAGCTAAGCACAAAAAGCCAAGCGGGGAAAAAAATGTGACAAATCTTTCTCCCAAATCGAGAATTTGAAGTGGATTATGCTAATAGAAATGGAACTAAACTTTTCCTCCTCATGTACTCGCAAATGACAATGAAATTGAGGTGGACAAAGTTTAAGGGACACGAAAAAGGTGGTTCAGAGAAATTTGTACTCTGTAATACATATGCAACTCCGGCGTTCTCTTTAAAAAAAGATTGGCAAAAAAAGAATGACTGCGCTCGCGCTACCTCCAAAAGTGGGCCTACTAGACAACAAGGATCGAACAAACCTCGACCAACTATGAATGAATAATTACCGCCAACTGGTTTTAAGGGTGAATAGAATAGTGCAAAAACTGACCAACACGACTGTGGCCCCGAGAGAGAACGAGGAACGATATTTTGGAAGATGGTGGTGGGACAAAAAACTTATGATTATACGACAACACTGGAAGAGTGGAGAAAAAAAAAAACTAAAAAATAAACAAAAAATAATAATAATGGGATGAACAATGAGATGACTGAAACGTCGACGAACGCTGGTACACCTTCGACACCCCCCCCCCCCCGTTCGGGTTGACAGCGCCCGTGGATTTATTTTTAGCAAGTCCGCGATTGCCGCCCGTCAGGCCGAGGGTGGGTGGATCAGGCGGCCGCAGTTTTTAAGTGCTGCGGAGTCGTGTAGGGATGGAGGCGGCCGCCATTGAAACTTTTGCTGTTTGGGGAAGGTGGTGGGAGCGCCGTCGACGGGATGAAAGGCGCTCGACTGGGGGCGAGTGGCTTATTTCTCGTCGTCCTCGTTGTCGTCTTCGGGAGTTCCGCTACCTTCCTCCTCCTCTGACTCGTTCTTTGCGGCCTGACGAAAACACATAGGATTAGCCACGATTAATATATTTTTTTTAAATTAAAAAATATTAATTGATCAATTATCTCAATTTTCCATACTTATTCATTTTTATACAAAAAATAAACACAATAAATGCAAAAAAATTTAGATACACATAATGAATCAAAAATAATTAGAAATAACGATTATTTTGTATCCTTAAATATTCCTAAAAAAATTACTGTTCCTAAAAATTGAATTACAATAATGCAATAACTGTCTAGTCAAACGTTTACCAGAATCATAAAATAAAATATATCCTATCACAAATTTAATTAAAATTAAGATTTGAAAAATTTAGTTTTTGTATTGTTTAAAGTGGTTAAATATAATGCAAGTGAGCTGCCAGCATTTAACATAGGTCTACCAGACATTCCTTCTTTTTCTCTTGCTATTTATTCTCCTAGTAATTAAAATTAGAATGGAAATAATTTAATATTTTCATTTGGTAACCCTACAGTTCAAAAATACGCCACCGTACTGACAGCTCTGTCAACGACTGGTCTATATTTGTACCTTCTTGGGCGGCCTTCCTCGTCCTCGACCACCGGTCCTGGCAGGGCTCTAAACGAATAAATAAAATTAAATTAGTAACGACAATCGATACTTAAAAGACAACAATTTTACAAGTGACGTCGGGCACACCCAACTACATTGACCCCGCGTCACTCCACCACAAGTGTTCATATCGCACCTTTGCCTTCGCCTTGGCCTTCTTTGTTCCCTTGGGGCGACCGCGTCCTCGCTTGGCCGCTGGGCTGGCATCGGCGGATCGCTTGTCCTCCTTGGCGGGAGAAGCCGCAGCTGGGGTCCTGCCCCTAGCCCTCTTCTCGACTACCTTGGGCTCCTCCTAAACAAATTAACAAACAAAATGTTAATTTTTTTTATTCACTGTGATTAATTACATTGTCAAAAGGTACCAATTTTCAATTTTTTAAATTTTATATTAAGACTGCCAAAATAAACCAGTCACCAACGAAAATTGTTAAAAGAATTTGCCCAAAAGAAAATATTTTAGAAAAAAAAAAAAAAATTAATTCTATTTGGCCTAATTAATTTCACCGCTCCAATTATGTAATTATGTTGTCCAAGCTACAACCTCTAGCTTTAATCTATCTTTTTGCACTGTATGCACCACTTTGTCTGCGTGACATACCCCACATTGACTTTCTCCAATTGTAAACAAAAAATTAAAAATGGCGCCAAAAAATTTTTTTTTGTTAAAACCGACATTTCACACTGAAATAAAAGCTGATATTTGTCTGCTGGTAAATACATTTACGGTTTTTATTTAACCCGACAAATAACTTCCATAATACAAAGGCTATGACTGTTGACAAAACATTAGTGAGAAAATATTTGTTCCAACGTACAGTTCATCAAAGGACTAAGGGCCATGACCCGGCATGACGCTAGGCCAAGCATTTTAACAGAGAACAATAAGATTTTCTAGCTTATCTAAAACTAAAACAAGTTACACATTATTTCTGCGCGAAATTGATGTTTTTAAACCAATTTATCATTAACTTATTTTTATTTTGAGTGTGCAAAGACTTTTTCACATAAGTTTTTTTTTTGTAAAATTAATTAAAAAAATTATCAAAGTTTATTCTTTAAAAGCCAAATAATCTAAAACGTCTGTAATTGAAAATTCGTCACTACATTTATTTTTTTCTCCTTTGGGAGCTCGCCAGTATCGGCATCATGAGCCAACTGTATAATTTTCACCAAGCCTAACAAAGAATTTCCATTTGGGCGGCTTCGTCAACACCATGGATAGCAATACAAGACGCCACAGAACAGCAATGGCGAAACATTAAAATAGCCGAAAATGGTATTTCAAACAACGCACAAAATTTGTGACAAAATTCCTACGCATCTGCAGACACTACTAAAATATTTGTTCGGGAAAAAATAGCAACGCCGATCAACCAGAGTTCAACAGAGGATTGCATCGAAACAACAAAAAATCCATTTGGCGCATTTTGCAAGGCACAATTACAACCCGGCGTCGGCAGTTTTCCCGCCATTCTAATTTCGTTGTTACACAAAAAGGGACGAGGACGCTAAAATAACTGAAATTTCTTACCTTCTCCTTTGGTTTTGCCTCTCCCTTCTTCGGGCGGCCCCTCGATCGTCCTCCAGATTCAGCGGCATCGGAATCGGCCATTATAATCTGCACCTGAAATTTTCAAAATATTATTGGAGCAAAACTCGCCAAGCGAAGGCGGCGTGCAATGCGATGCCATATCTTAAAATGGCTGCCCCTCTTCACCACACAAGCCCCATAACACAGCCATTTGCCCGCAGATTCGCGTAAACAAAAATTTCGTTCTCGCCAACTGCGCGTCGCACACGGATGGCGGCCGCACACAAAAATCGGTAATTTTCCCAAATATTTTAGAAAAATGCAACACAATCCCGAAAAAATTAAGCCAAACGAGGAAAAAATACGAACCGAACGATAAATTCACAAAAACCGAGAGCGAGAAACAGCGGCACACCACACGGCAAGTTTCGATCAACAATTTTAAAATCTCGGCGAGCGAGCGGAAGCGTAACGGACGCCGAAGAGAGAGCGTTTTCAACAGCTTGCCGCCAGGTGGGGCGACACATTCGAACGTTCCCGCCCACCTCTTATTGGTCGGCGTAGAGGTAAATGGCTCTGCGAGCGTTGCGATTGGTCGACCGGCCATTAATTTCTCGGCGCCAAAAGAGCTTTTTACTCGGCGCTCTCAAAGCGCCCCACAATATAGGCAGTTTCACATAGTGGCTGCTCAAAGGAATATTAATTTCGGTTATGATCTGTGAGATAAAACAATTTTCCAACATATTTGAATAATGAGTAATAAATATAGATTCGAGTGAAATTTATGTTTCAACACTTGCAGTAATTATTTGCGCAAGGTTCTCTTGGAAAATAAAAACATATTGATTCGCGAGTTCATTGCGAAACTGCCCCATGCATTGGTGTTTTATGGCGAGGCCTTCCGACAGGGGCTTTATTGGGAGGGAGGAGAGGGTGGAAAAGAATGAAGGGGATCATTGGTCAAATGTTTCGTAGGTTTCAAAATCAGAAGCTTTTAAACTTTTTTTGCCAACCGTTTATTTCTCAAATCAATTGTTTGAGGTTCAAGCAATTCTGTGTAGAAATTATGAATTTTATTTTTTTAAGTGACGTGATTGTGTTGTCACAAAAGGAAAATATTTTATCAAGAAACGATTAAGTGACCTGTGAAAAAATTCAGAAAAGTTAAGACACCACTTACTCAACGGCTATTGGAATTTGGGGATTGGTTTTTGAAAATTGGATCCAAATGGAACAACTGAAACTAAGGTTCTTAGGTGTTTCAATTACTCAGTGTGCAATAACCAAAAATTCAAACATCTAAAAGTACAGTGGACAAGAACATGTACAAGTCAATAAAAAGCGGCGAAAATATGGGGAATAAAAACCATTTCAGGAATTAATTTTATTCTTTAATTGCTCATTATTTAGCAACATTTGCTAACACAGCGCATCTATGTTTAAAATATGGAAGACTATATAATGCGTAGCAATACAAAAATTAGGCGATATTTACTGCATAGTGTGGCACATATAATTTTATAAGACCGGGCTTTTAAATATATTTTTTTCCTTCAATGTTGACAGCTATACATATATTACATTTATACTCATATTTTAGATTTTTTTATGTGGAAAGCAGCGTACACAAAATAGCGAAGGTGTTGCTGACAAGCAAAGCACTTTATTGGTTTACAAATTTTAATCTTAATTTTTTTTTTAAATAAATGTTAAAATAATTAAAGATTTTGATTAATTTGTGAAAAAATCACCAATTAATTTTGAGAGCTAAAAAATCCTAATTTCAAAAACCTATAATTCGCACACAATTTAAAACAAAAATTCAGCAATACAAAAAATCGTAAAATCGTATTTCACTATCAACAAGTGTCGAACGCTCATTAATACTACTACAAGATTGATTAGAGATATATTAAGTACACTTTGGTAAATAAATGCATTATTTTGTCAACAAAATCCTGTCTGGTAAATCGGTCCTCACAGCTATGAGATTCGAAATAGGTCATCTAAAACCTCTCGTCAAATTGATAAATATTGCATTCCACTTAAGTTTCGACAAAATCAATGGCAATTGAACACCAAAAATATGCGGGAAAATAATTTCTATATATTTAATTTGATTAATTTGAGGTATTAAAAATTGAAAAAAAAAACTGATCGCACACAATACGGGCGACATTGTGACCGACTGTACTTCAGATCTGTGGTTGTCTGGTGCTAGAAGCTAGACTGTAATAGCAATGTTGTTAAATCAATTATTCACATACAACGGGGTAGCTATTCTTAATTACTAATAGTTAAGGGCACCAGTTTATTCGGACTACAGTTCGGATAAGGCATCGAAAATCAAGACTCAATATTTTATGGAATATATTCTAAGGCTAGTCTATATTTTTTCGGAAATTATGTATTAGGTAATTAGAAGTATAAATCAGCTGCTACATAATATATATGGAAATTGGAAAGAGGTGTTAAAAAATTGGGTAACTCTGAGTTTGGCTAATCTATTCAAATACTAGTGCAGTACACATTTTGTCTCACATTTTGTAAAACAAGAGATAAGGCAAACTGTACTGAACAGCGAGATCGTTACAAATTATATTCCTGCATATTCCTGTAATTATTATTATTCTTTTACGTTTACGAACGATCATGTTCGTAAACGTAAAAGAATAATAATAATTAGTTTGCAAGACTAATTTTGATCTGAAAGATCTTAAGCTGTAAGACTATAAATTATAAACGTTAAAAGATTCGTTGTGGTCTCACATTTTGTCTACTTACAATTCGTGGTTTGCTTTACTCGCTAGTATGGCCAATAAAATGTGATTCGAATTTCCGATGAAAAGGTAAAATAAAAGATAATGCAGTTCAAGAAAATAGCAATATTTAGGGAAAATAATATAATTATTCTCACCATAAAAATTAAATAAAAATTATAAATGCTTAATAACGAGTCCAACTAATTAAGATTACAGAATACCGATACAATTGAAAATATAAGTTTCGATTCAATATTTGCAGATCTCCTATAGCGACTGCGACGGGATATAGCACCGTCTCCGTGGTATGAAATATTAAGACTGAAAGAGCACCAATCCAAGATTTAGAACATGTCACGATACGGAAGTAACAGGCTCATATACGCAAGATCATATACGTTATATGGAGTATTAATGTATTCAAGCACTCGTATAAATGACACGCAACGTTTACAAAAAAAAAATGACAACCATATTACGAGTATGTGTATACTTCCACGTACAGGCTGCCAAAGTGCCAATGTTAACTTCGACTGATTTAAACCATTTCCACATACAAGCAGTATTGGGTATTGGGTTCGTTCCTTTTGAAAAGGAACAGGTTCCAGTTCCTACAGAAATCAAAAGGAACCTGGCCGTTCTAAGTTATTTAAAAAAAAAAAAACCTGAAACTTCTCCATTCCTTTGATAAATAAAAAAATATTTATAAAAATACGCAGAGTGGGTTTTTATGTTTGTTTCATTACTAAGTTCATGATGACGCCAAATATACAATTGCTGGAACTGGTCTAAAGGGCATATGCCAATTTGCGGAAACAGATCAAAATCTTGAACAATTTCTGTTCGATGCTGCAAAATTATTCCGCTGTCGACACACTTTGGAAAATTTTACTCGTAAAAAAATTGGAAGTTATGGCAAAAGGAACCCCCGTTCCAGTTTCTCAAAAAAGGAACCAGTTCCTAGGAACGGAACTTTTCCGTTTCGTTCCTACCCAAAACTGCATACAAGTATGTGCACGGATTAACCACAAACTCTTCAATCCAAAAAAGACTAATTACGTCAGCCGAAGTAAAAATTAAAAGACACACACAAAGATATCACGACGAATAAATCTCACCATCAGAGCTAAAATTCCATTCTGCATCAAATTTATGGATAATCACAAAATGTAAAACAATGTCTCTCACTATTCCATCTGACGTTAGGAAACTAATATTTCAAAAATTATGTAACCACTAGTGTTTGTTACCCATCTTCAACTCATTGAACAGAAATCATCGATATCTCATTCACATTACTTATCGAGGTTATATTTAGCTCATGATTGCAAGGCAGTTGGTTTTCCCCCCAACAAGCTCAGAACTTATTAGGATCCACAGACAAATGCTTTCTAAATCAATGAAAATACAAAGCTGAAGGCGATATAAGAGTTCTTGTCGAGCGCGGCAATAATTCAATGATCGGAATGTTGACATGTTTTGGTTACATTAAAAAACTCTCATTAAATATACGTTTATCTTGATTTAAAATAGACGATATGTGATTTCCGTGGGATAGTAAATGTAGCGATTACGATATAGTTTTCTTCTGCATAGGGATAATCGAATTTACGAGTTACTCGTAGTTTAAGTGAGTGAAAAGAGAGACAAATTACTAAAATTAATATATGAGATTCGTTTTAAATTTCACCAAGGAAAGACCATGTTTTACAGATTTGAAAACACGATAAAGGTCGCATTTTCTTAAGACCAATTCGGATCCTGAGACACATGAAATATAAAGTGGATGAAACTCGTACAAGTAAGCACTTGCATCGTATTTGTAATTACCACAAAGTTGGCCTTAATGAGATTCTTTGCAAGTACATCCTCGAATCATCGATACACAAAAAACATTACATAACAACCAGGGAGTGATAAAAGACGAGATTAAAAATGAAGCTAAAAAAATCGTTATACTAATGTATGAATCGTGTTTTAAGGCCACTTATTAGGTTTACCCAAAATATTGGGGAAAGCTGTGCCGTGCACTTGTATATTGTTCAGGAACTAAAATTAAGAAGTGTCAACTCACAGGTGCAATGTTCGACGCTTTGATTATCACCAAAGGCACAACTGTGCATTGAAGGCGATCGATTATTGTGCGAATTCACAAGTTCGCCAGCAACATTAACGCCGCGTCCAGCTTTAGAAATCGTCTGGAACGGGCTTTTCGTTGCACACTGTACATAGTTAACATTACCACAAATCTCAACCCTGGTAAACATTAAAATAACACAGAATAAAAAGCATCATGGGTACTTGACGTAAACAAAAAATGTGAGATTCGAATATATATTATGTGCTGGTGGTAGGCACAATATTTAAAAATGAGATAATGGAATTAAGTACATGTGGGGCCATTTTAATAGGCAATTCCTTTTCCTTCATCTTCAACGGCTGCAACAATTATATCGATCTAGCTAATTAATGTGCACCACAGACTACAAAGTAGCTATCAGATCGTTGCTGGAGATGCTTTAGATGATGTCTTATTTCTCATGAAATCGAAGGGGTGCAAACAAATTTGTGCGATTTGGCACTATTTTGTTGTGCCGTCGATACCATAATTTGCAAATAACAATGATTAAATAAACAACTGGATTTTGATACAGGAAGCAAATGCGACCTTGTCTCGCCAGACCTCCTGCAGTAATTTCATTTGAATTTAATTAAACCATGTTCTTTCGAGACGATTAGAGGTTCATAATCTATTGCATGTTATCATTGACTGGATTGAATTTAAAAAATATATATATTTGTCGAGTAATTTTCTTCTCATTCTTGCATTTTGCGATCATTTAAATTTTCCGTCAATCATCCGTGATCGGTTGAGGAATCGAGTAGACAAATTTTATTTTGAAAGCACCAGCACATCTAGTAGTTCGACTCAGTTCCAATTTCGGGGTAATTAAAAAATATTTAAGTACTAGAATATTTTTTTTCGGAAGAGAACAAAAGTTTTTCCAAGAAGGCAAACATATCAGTCATATCCAAGCGATTCAACCTAATACTTCAAAATACCACTCCAGCCAAAGGCTCGAAACTTAGGACAATTCGCTCAATGGCGATATATACCAAATGACCACCAACAAGGCGACCAGCAATGTAAAATATAATCAGGCACACACATCTTCTCACCATTAAAAAAATAATAAACATTCGCTTGCACGTCTTTTGCGTAGTGCGCTGAAATAAAATAAAAAAAACGAGATTACCAAGATAAATAAATGAAATCAGCACCGACGACCGTTAAGGAGATAGGCACGCCCCGATTGGGAACTATTTCGCTATTACGAGTCCGATTCCCATCAATGGCGACAGCGCCACTTAGCAACTTGGCCACTATATTTTGTTGGCCGATGAGGCACGTTACTTCAAGACTCAACGAGATTCGAAATATCCGACCAATAAGGCGCTCTTTGAACTTCACGTGACAGCAACCGACCAATAAGGCCAGAGAACACGATAACGACGGTTGACTGAGTTCGACATTATCCGGACACCGTGCCTTTCATTACCGACCAATCAGATCAGCGCAATAAGGCTGGGGAGGCGCGGTCACCTCTCCTACTGGATGGTGCTCATCTCCAGGTGGGAGGTGCGCGTGATTGTGGACGGCGCCTGGGAACTGACGTCCACTCGCTTACGACGGGCCCGCTGCTGCACGATGAGCTGGATGTACTCGGGAATGACGTAGCGCAGCTTGACCACGATCATCAGCAGGTTCTTCAGTATGAAGATGGAGGAGGTGGAGGCGCCGTAGAAGCTCCACAGGTAGATGCGGATGCCGAGGTAAGGACTCTCGATGGCCAGCAGCTTGACGGTGCTGTAGAGCAGGCCTATGATGGCCGGACGCTGCCGGCGGCCGTAGTCGGAGAGGCTGAGACGAAAGAGGGGCAGGGCTGGGAGCAGGAGGTTGGCCGAGGACAGCACCAGGATGGTGGTCTCCACCCAGAACGGGAGAATGAGACGGGTCTCCATCACAAAGAGAAGCTGCGAAACAAGAATAATACTTAATAATCAGGATCAATAGGAAACTCAGTATAGAAACTCGTTTCCGCAAACGCAGGTCAAAATCAACACGACAATCAATGGCCAGTCATACAGATGATATATTTATTCTTGAAACCGAAATTAAATTAATATTTAAGATTAAAATAACTTCGAAAACGATAAAGGAATTTCTAACGCACATAAACATCCCGGACCTAAACATTTCTGTAGAGTCTAGTCTTGTGTTAAATCTTGTGTTAAAAATTGTGTTTATCTGAAAAAAAATATGAAGTTAAAATTGTCAACAAAGCGCGAGTCTGAAAAAGTTTATGAGGTTTGTGTGTGTGTGTGTGTTTTTTTTTGTTGAATTGCCATATCGAAGCATGTCTACCGACCTGAAACCAAAACAAAAATTCCCGGGAAAAGGTTTCATCATATTCTGGTCACTAGAAAAATCTAAAAACCACTGATATGTTAGCCCGTAAATTAAAAAGTATGGGTTAATTGTTTGTTACCAAATGACAAGCAAATGAGCTCATTAATATTTGTAATCCTGTTTCGAGTCTGTCACTCAGTTCCTACCTCCAAAAAGGCGACGGCGTCGAAGATCTCGAAGGCGGTGCCGGTGCAGAGAGAGGTGACGTAGGCGCGGCAGTCATCGTCGGGGTGGGAGGGCGGCCGGTGCGCGTTGACCAGCAGCAGGAAAATCAGACTGGCGCCGCCGCCCAGCACCACCTTTAGCAGCTGCGCTGTGAACAGTTCCTCTTTTCCCAGGTTGTCCACGATGTTGGACTTGAATATGACCACGATCTTGGCCACCAGCACGCCGGAATACAAAAGCCAGGACAGGTAGCCCAGCGGGAGGACACCGTAGGCGGGAGGGAAATTGGGGCCTCCGGGCGACTGGACGGAGACGGAAATTGAAACAAATAAAAATCATGACGTCACATGGCCATGGACAGGACAAACAAATATTTAAACGATTTAATTTCTATTGTGTTAAGTGTCAACAGTTTCCCACGCCATATCCATTTCGGAGCTGCATGCGTGTCTATATTGAGATTGTAGTCATTTTTGACTCCTGGTGACCCTGCAGATAAAATACAGGATCACCGGGGGTCAGAAAATACAGGATCACCAGGAATCTGAACCAATGCTGCCGCAGTTTTTTAAAAATTTAAAAACACTATTATAAAAATTACTACAGGAGACTCTGTACCTCTCGTGTTGTTATGGCAATGTCTGAAGAGCACATTTTCACCAATACCCCAGAGATCGAATGAACGAGAGCCCGCGCCGGGAATCGAACCCCGGATCGCCGCACCGCAGCCGGCTGCAATACCGACTGGGCAACTACAAGTCGTATTTCGTTGTTGAAGTTTACTCCTTAGCGCTCCCTGACAGGCTGACATCAGTCACACCACCCATCCGCTTAATACATGGTCTTCCTGCTGCCGTCTCTCCTGACTTTGAAATTAATTTTTGCGACAAACATTCCCATTTAAAAATTTTAACCACCGTTCACAAAGGGGTCCAGCGACCTTACAAAGATTAGGAACCCGAAAAGTGTGATTGTCGGACAGCAGTGTCAGATTAAGAGCCGTTGTCCCTTGAAAGTACCTTGAGAGGACTGCTGTTGCTAGCCTTGGCCGAGCGCCGAAAAAAAAGTCTGGCTACCCGCTGGTAGGAGGTGGTGAGGGCGCCCACGAAGCCCATCACCACCACGAAGTCGGCTAGGAACCACAGGTAGACGACGTGCGAGCGCTGGAGGTGCCAGATGATGAGGAAGTTGAGGAGGCTGCCCTGTCCGATGCACAGTCCCAGCAGCACCAGCATGTCCAGCAGTCGTAGCACCAGCAGGAAGGTGCATCCCGACGAGGAGGTGGTGGTGGCCGCGTCATCGTGCTCGTCCGTCCAAAGGTTGTTCCCTCTGCAATCGACAAAAAAATCGTCAGTTGAAATCAATCAAAATCGTATTCGTCATAAAAAATAACTAAATTATATTGTTCGGGATAGTTTCAGTACATTGATTTCAAGACAAAGAAATACCTAGAGCAAACTACACAACTGCATTTCGAATAGTCACGGAATCCGCCAAGTATTTAAGTAAAAATCCACAGTATGTACGCGTATGAAGACAAAAATAAAAATAAAATTGAGACGTACTTGTACATTAATTTATTTTGTTTTGAGATGAACACAGTGCAAAGTTCAACGTTTATTTTTTCTTTGCAAATTATTTTTTTTAAGTTAAGGTCACAGCTTTGGGACAAAATAATGTTGCTTGTGTGCACTTTAGTTACACGAACTAATGATTATTATTATTATCAACAATCATTATAAAAAATAAATAAAATAAAAAACAACCCATAATATATTAAAATATAAAAATACGAGTAAATAAAATATAGACGTGACAGACATCGTTGTTAAATATTAATATAACAACATATTTTAATTCAAAATAATTTATCTTTGACTGAAGTAGTATCTATACCATACATGCCGACCTCATACATATACGAGGGCGTATAAAATATCACGACTGGTGCATTATTATTTTTCACGCCATCTATTTTTTCCTTGTGAAAAAAAAAATGTGTAAAAATTTGTAAAAGTAAAAGTAATATTCGTTTGAATACTCCAGTCCCCAGTATAAAAATTAACAATACATTTTAATCGTCTAAGCTCTAAAAACTAAGGTCTAAAAACGTCACGGACTTCTATCCTTGAAAAAAACAAACACTGAACATGCCTGTAAACGCTCCTCTTCACGGGCACAGGAGCCTTAGCCTCAACTTTCTGTCGATGCTTGGCCACCAACAACTCGGGAATGGTGACACCCAGCATGTAAAACCGCGGCACCCCCGACTCCAACTCCATAGCCGTGGCCGGCGACACCCAACCCTCCGTGCCGGACCCCCGCTTGCCATGCCCACTGTCCCCGGCCGCCGGATGCACGGCATTACCGTTGGTCAACCGGTGGCCGTTGGCGACCAACCCGGTGCCGTGCCTACGATGGAGGGCACCCTCGTACAGGTGGCCGTTACCGGTCCCGGCTCTCAAGCCGCCGCCGTAGCTTTGCGCCCGGCGTGCGAGACGACGCTCCCGCGCGTCTCGCAGCGCCATCTGGTACTCACGAAGCCGGACTACATGGTCGATACCGTTGCGCTCCATTACGTAACTGGGTGTGGCGCGAAAAATACTTCGGAGCACTCAGATAAATAGCGTATTTTATTTTATTTTAAATGGGGAAATTCCCCTCACTGTGCCCCTCGTGTTACTATGTCAAAAACGTGAGGGTCACATTTTCACCAGTACTAAGGGATCGTATACTCTGTAAACGGGCGAGAGAGCTCGCGCGAGAATCGATCCCTGGACACCCGCACCGCAGTCGGTTGCAATATCCACTGGGCCAGGCAGTTCGTACAACTTTCCGTCTTTTGTTTATCACCGTATCTTTGTTAATCGGTACTTCGTCAAAGAATGTTACCGGTACACACAATCGTACAAACGAGAGAGTCTGAGCCGGGAATCGAACCCGAGACTGTCGCACCACAGAACGGACGAACAATGAAATGCCCAGAAACCAATCCCGTTCAAGTTTTTTTTCCTTTGGAGATTCATGAAGGATTATTACTTTTTGGCATTATTCACTCGCCACCAATAGTGTCAGCGTAAAAACTTCCAATCTTGGCCGGGAGATAAATTCCGTAAGCACCGACAAATTCGGGTCCAGAAATAACCGAGAACAAAACGCAGTTGGATGGCGATTAGCGTTTCCGAGCACTTAGACTTTCTCCTTCTCGCCGCAGATTGAACGGTAGCAGTAACCGAAAAGTTTGTTCGCTTGGTGAACTACGAAGTTGAGCAGAAAAATGAGCGCCAATAGTTTGAGCAAGCTCACGAGGACCAGTCCGATTCGGATCACCTGCAAATCGAGGATCTCCATCGTCGAGAAGATGTGGAATCACCGGCAGAAACTGATTTCGAGAGTTAAATTTGCAGAAAAAAAAACACAACTTAATTGGTGACGTCACCAGGAATCATTCGAGAAAACTTCGAGCGTAGAATACGCAAATAATACTGACATAACCGTAAATAAAGTTCGAAGTTTAAGTTCGAAGTTGACGGTTGGCAAGTCAAACCGTGATGCGATCGAATTAATTTCTAAAAGAAGCAAAAGTATTTTTTTTATTTCTAGCTACGTGTAAATAGATCACTGGGAATAATTGCTAAAAATAACTGTTAAAAAAAAGTGATGATCGAGATTATTTTTAATTTTAATTAATTTAAATAATTAGAATTTCAAGAAATGTTGTTGCCAGAGGTCCTTCCCGTTATAATAGGAATAAAAGAAAAATAATTCGAGGCCTCAAATGAACTTCACACGAACTTTCCCCGATAATGTCTTTCGAATTTTAATTCCGAAAACAGTTTCGCAGAATCGTGGCGCTCAAACATCTGACAATTCACGCGATATTCGCCAGAAATTTCGAAGAAAACAGCAATGGAATCTCGTCAACAGTCACTGCCGTAAATCCAAAAGTCGAAGCTCCACCGCCCACGAAAGACACGCCAGCATGTCCCGACACATTAAGGTCGATTCGCAGCTGGTGACAACCTGGACGTCATAGCAGACGCGGCAGTTTGAAACGTGGAAAGAAAAAGAACAAAAATATCCGATAGACACGTAAACTATAAAATCGCCGAGTCGATAACTTAGGGGCGTGGCCGCTTTCGACGACACGAAAACTCGGCACGTGAGCTAGTTAAAACGCGCCAGCCAATAATTATCCATCGTTACAAAGGTAGAAGCCGCCCGGGTCGGAATCTCCGATACAATTAAACGAAAAAGCATCGCGACGGTCGACGGCGAAGAAACTGGATTTACGAGCGAGAAAAATCTATCCACAGACGGGACACATCGCATGACTGGGACACCTAGTGGTCAGCTCGGGGGAATTTGAATGTCAAGCAGCCGGTCCGAGCGGACAAAATAAATGCCGCTTGTCAGGTGCTCGGCACGCCACTCGCGAGTCCACGAATATCACCAGCGTCCGGTTATCCGACGCGAGAGGAAAAAAAAACAAAAAAAAAAAAACCTCAATGGCATCTAATACGGGACGGCCCACACGGAAACTTCAATAGCAAATGTAGTCGGAGTAACAATAACATTGACCACGGATACATTCAATTATTAAGGGAAAGAGTCCAGTGCAAATGGCACAGTAAAGCTCCTACGCGATTCAAATAGATTCAGTTATGACACTCTTTAAGCATTCTGTCATACAGTAAAATGGTTAGAGTGTCGGACTAATACACTCATGATCACGGTTCAATTCCCAACCGAGATCTCGATTTTTTTTTTGGACGAGAGAAATTCGTACGCGCGCCATACTTCGTAAGGGAAGTAAAGCCGTGGGGGCCCGTGCCTGTACGTTGTCAGGTATCCATAAAAGATTCCTACCTGTAGGTATTGTGCCCGCGGCAGGAATCGAACCCGGGACCGCCGCACCGCAGCCTGCCGCAATACCGACTGGGCTAAGACGAATCGTACTAAATCAATTGCCGAAAAATGTATAATAATATTTCCGCTTCCTTCTCGCAATACAAAACTGCAGAATGGGGTTTAAATAATTTAAAAAAAAATTAGATTAAATAACTTTTTTTCGTCCAGTGTCAATGCCGATAGATTCAGTTCATTTCAATCTATTCAATCAACCACAAACGAGGACACTGTTACTGTATACCTGAACGGGTTACTGTATACCTAAGGACGAGGTTACTGTATACCTGAAAATATGAACAATAAGTGAACCAAAATATAAAGTATATTTTCTGTGTTGACCATGACAAACACAATTTCTATAAAATAAAAAAGAGCATACCCAAGAAAACAAATGGACGATGCCCAGGGCGCAAAATCCACGAGGAAAGCCCCTGCTACCACCAACGCTCGGCGGCGCCACCATCTATGCGACTCCGCATATTAACGACGGGTGTCCAACCCGATCCGTAAATGGCGGCGCCGTTTCCGCGGTGATGCCAGTCATCAATTTTCATAACTGCGGTTGGGTTGGTGGGGGGGGGGGGATTCGATATTTTATATTCACCTATCGAAAGCCGGGGGATGACGGGGGAGTAAGGTGGAGGTGGTGAGCAGAGGTACCTGCAGGTGGGCAAGACGCGCAAATCGATAGGAAAAATGTGATCCCGAGTTTATCGTCAGAGCGACCATTCGCCTAACACGGCGAAAAAGCGGCTCGCGCGCGCTATCTTTCTCTCTATGCCAAGTTCGTGCGGCTGCGAACCACTCATCAGAGACCCATCACTCTCAACGTGGGGGGGGGGGGGGGAGAAAAAGATCTATCGACAAGTCGCGGGCGGCGTTTCTTTGTGGGCGAGGGCTCTACCTTTATGCAGGGTTTGCGAAATACAGATGGAACCTGTCGTCCAATTTCCCTTTTCCAAAAAAATCAACAAAAAGATAAACAAATAGTAATGGAAACAGATTTTTTTCGTAATCACAACTTCAGACACCCAATTTTTGAAATGATCCGGTGGATTTTTTGTCGGTGCGTGGGCATTCCCAAAATTCACACCAGAGGTCGCCTCAAAACATCTGTCGGTGCTTAGAGAGTAACTTGGCATAAACTGTATTAAGACATACAAGATTATTCATTCTGAAATTATAAATTCTAAAATGTTTAGCATGATTCATGCTTAATGTGAAAAGTGTAGAAATGTGTGTAAAAAAAGTATAAAAATGTTAAAGGGTAATATTTTTATAATTACAAATGTTGAAAAATAAAATGTGAAAAAACCTAAGCTTTCTGCAAAAAAAACCCTAAGTTTTCTGCAAAAAAAAAAAAAAAAAAAAAAATACCAACTAGTCCATTGTAAAGTTTGGATGTTTCCGGTGTTCGTATCTCTTCGAGATTTTGTAAAAGGTGTATGCTTTGTATAAGGCGTATGATTTTAAAAAAAATATGTTGCCTGTTCGAGGGCTTGAAGGCTATGAGGAAATATATTTTTGCGATGTTATGTCGTCATCAAGCCAGTAATATGTTAAAAATAGACGGTAGAACACCAACCTAAGCGTTATACATCCGCGGTCTAGGCATACTGAGTTTCTATTTTTTGTAAAAGGGGAACAAGTCTCCCACAATTTCAATTAAAATACGGTAAAAACATATTTATGTCACCCCATGCCAACATTATTTAATAACGGTTCAAAATAATGGTTCGAACGAAAATGGACGTAGACAACCAACCACACTCCGCCCTTTCGCAAACTCAATCTTGCCGCATCGGAGTCGCGAGCTCCTCCCAAACACTGTTCGGCGGTTTTAGCGCGCGGCTCACTTTACCCCTGGCCCACTCGCACCCTCGTTCGATTAATAAAATAAGAGCTCAGGTAGTAGTAGGAGTAGTGCTTATGCGTAGTAGTACTAGAAAAATGAGGTAAAATTACGAGCGTGCGCAACGTCGATAAAATAAAAATTGACGGCTAGAATTTCGGGGCCACCGCAAGGGGGTCTAGGGCAAGATCAGGGGGGGG
>JAUJYS010000138.1:0-30211 GCA_033995665.1 Melogona broelemanni | reverse complement strand
TCCCGGGTTCGATTCCCGGCGCAGGCTTTCGTTTATTCGTTAGCCTAGGGTACTGGCGTCACCCCTGAGCTTCCATTTGGGAGTCAGAGCTTAGGGGTGGATCCTGCAGCCTGGCTATTCCAGCTGCCATTCCCCATACCTTTCCTTCCCTGCCCATCGCACATCTCCATAGAGGCATGAGGGTGCAGTAGTCATGTAGTGCACTAGGTACTACGATGATTTAAAAAATTAAAAAAGCATGACAAAGTCGAGTATAAAGTTTAACAGAAATATTTTCCAAGCTGTTTGACTAAAATAACTAAAATGACTAAAATTAGTTTAAAACACACAAAAAACATATTTTTTTCGAGTACCAGTAAGTTAAGATCAAAATTATGTTTTATAGGTGTAACCGTGTGTTTAAAAATACCAGGAATAATTATGGTGGGCAAGTGTATTTTAGTTGAACAGCTCGCATAATTAATTCATTCATTTGTGTTTTACGTGTAAAGTATTTACTCTTTTCGTAGTTACCGTTTAGGTCAATAATTCGTGTGTGGCCGTAGTAGAATGTTGACTTATCTGACAGACTTATCTTTTAAAACAGTTCACTTGATAGTAGGTTGTTGAATAACCGCTATCGTGACATGTAATCCTAACTTTGTGTCATTTTGTGTCAGGCTTGTTCCGATGCTAGTCTAAATATAGTCGAGTTTCATAAACGAGAGGCAATAAATAATTTACCAGAAGCGACTCCTCCCCCAATCGGGGGAACATCCAAGTACCACAAATGCCTTAGCCGAAATGCGTGTCACTTTGCCATGCCAAGTTTTTCGAAAGTGCTCATTTCAAGAAGGCCTAGTTGGAAAGCTTTTAAAGGCTCCACCTTGGACAAGTGCTTGTCTCGTGTGTACAATTGACCGATAACCAGTAGCGCCGCCTGTGGGTGACTTTATCTATTATTTGCCGAGTAGAGTTTTATCAGGCTGTCCTCCTGTGCCTAGTTGAACAAAATGGCTGCCCCTGAAGTTGGCAATCATTGCTGACATCAGTGTTGGACTGCCCACAAGACAGCGTTCTTTTCAAGGCGTTCGATGTGTCATTCAAATGGCGGCAACACCAGAGAAGAGCAGATGTAAAATATCTTAACCACGTTAGGGACAGGACAGCGCTATTAATCATTTTTTTTTTTAAATCATAATTCATGATCACATTTTAGTGTAATTTTTCATCAAGGCATTTGGGAATTTTACTTAATAATTAATTGCGAATATCGTTTGATATGATTGGTATACGAAATTTGAATTCGTGCCAAATTGAATTTTTTTTAAATGTATGTTTGTTTGTATTGCGACTGTCTCGTGTTCGATTCCCGACGCGAATACATTTATTTTCGTACGGCCGTTTACTCCAGTCGGTAATGCTTCCGACTACGGTGCGGACTGTCCCGGTTTTCGAATCCCGGCAGAGGCTCTCGTTTATTCGATGAGCCGCGGTACTGGTGTCACCCCCGAGCTTCCATTAGTGATTCCAGAGCTTAGTGGTGGATCATGCAGCCTGGCTATACCAGCTGCCAATCTCCTTCCCAGCCCTTCCCTGCCCCTCACATATCTCTATAGACACGAGAGTGCAGTAATCCTGTAGTGCACTGGTCACTACGGTGATTAAAAATAATAAAAAAAATTGATCCTGATGAAAATGTGTTTTTCGTATATTATTTTAGCAACATGAGGGGCATAATCTCATGTAGTTTATTAGGGGCATAATCTCATGTAGTTCATTGATTGTCAAATGAAATTGTGTTTGTTAATTTCGGTTGTTAGTGCCCGTTATTAATTTTTGTTTATTTTCTGTTCCCTGCAGAGCGACAACGACTTAATATTCGACGAGTCTGAAGCGCAAGCAGACGACGATCTCACGTCGGACCGTGACGGCGTCAGCGGTAGTAACGTCGTCCATCCCGTCTCTAGTCCCCTGTTGGGCCATCATGGTGGCCACACTAGCACCCACCACAAGCGCCCTCTGTCGGCTACCTCCACCGCCGCCTCCTCCGCCGCCTCAGCTCGCCACAATGACACGCATCCGGTGATGTTGGCCAAGCGGAAGGAGAAAATCTACAGTGTGTTCAGCGACAATCAGGCGGAGGTGGACGACGAGGACTATATCGATGATGGCTCTTCCGGTCTGGAAGGAAGTGGTCAGCAACCACCAGTGCCAAAGCCAGATTCGGATTCAAGTTTCGCGGTGGATACACCTTCCAAGGGCGAGGCACCAGGTAAGGAACTACTGTGTGGAGCTGAGCGGGGCTAGGCGGAGCGCTGCGAGGCGTGGCTGGGCCACCATAACACGTTACCATACCTCCCATGAAAATTCCGTCCCGTCTGGCTCTGTGGGTATGGAAACATGCTCCGGAGCTGGCGATCCCAGGTTCGATTCCTTGCGCAGGCTCTCGTTTATTCGATTTTGGGGTACTGGTGACAACACCCCTTATATTGTAAGACTCTAGGGCGGCTAACTACCCATGGGCCGCCTGTCCGGCAGTAAGGGGGTGAAGGCTTCCGGGATATACCCGCTGCCATCCATCCCCTAAAAATCATTGATTTTTTTTTCAAATTTTAGTAGGAGTTCTAAAATTAAAAAAAATCGCATGCATGTGTAGGTATAGTGGTTAAGATGTTGAACTAATGTACCCGTGATCTTGGACGTCAGTGTGTATATTTCAGCCCGTGTCACCTTAAGAACATTTGAGTCTATTTAAATATTGAATTATTTTGACACTCGGGACACCTGATTGTTAGACTGTTCTTTTAGCAGTGTACCACGCACGAGTCTACCACGTAGCCAATTGCGAACGTGAGTGGCGACATCTAGTGTGCACGTTTCGCAACTCTTCGCATCTTTCATTCATCCTCTGAAGCAGCTTTTATCCATTGGGCGCCCTACATACACATGTTGTGCATCATGTTCATAAAACCATGTGATGTATGCAGATGTACAGTAAGTACATCACAGTGGGTAGGGGAGCTGCTGAGTGGATCGTTTTTATAGTACGCCCACACATTATCCCCCTTCTTGCATTTTCTCCCCATGGTTAAGAATTTCATCTTTGCTCTTTACCATTTTCATGGTCATGAAAATGGAATTGCTGAAGATGTGGCATCTGAAACAGTGCGGACATATGCCCTTTCATATTGTTTTTTTCGCTATGTGGCTTTCTGTGCCCACAGAACTCAAACATGCATAGTTTTCCGTGGTTTATATTATTTTATACGTACGTGTACGTATATATTTTTGTGTTGTATTTTAAATTGGGCATTATTAGCCCTTAAATTAAGCACCTGATTAAGAAGCGCAAATACATACAATTGATTTAATGATTAATTTAAAAAAACTACAATTTATTCCATGATTAATTATCACCATTATTAACTATGATTTTATTCAATAATTTGTTGTAATTTAAAGAAAGTTTAACGCATTGAAGATTTAGAAATTATTGTATATTTTTCATAATCTCGCAAGCATTAACAAGTTTTAATTAGTTTTTAATAGCAAAGAGACCACATTTGCAAAACCTTCCCCTTCATTTCGAATAGCAACTGGTGTCAGTCTTGTTCAGCAAATGAATGATCATCGCATTAATCGTTAATTGTTTTTTATTGCCAATTCAAACAAAGCTGCTCTAAATTATGAATAATGGCCTGCATTGTAACGAATTAAGTAGCTGAATTTATGTGGATGTCGTGAGGTCCGTGTCACAGTTGAGTCAAATTCCTTGACTGTCAATTATCGTTATGCAGATATTTTTATTAATTAACCCTTTAACCGGCCAATTGAATTTTTAAGTTCAGATTTTTATTCACATTTAAATATATCATGTATTGATATATTTAGCAATATTATAAATATGAATACGCCCTATAAAAATATTAAATTTGTAAATGTATAATAACATAATAATATAATATAGTAAATATAGCATTTAATTTTAAATTTATATTTTTTTCAAATTTAAAAACGTAGCGGTTACGGGCTGGCCGGCTAAAGGTCTACAACGGTCGTTGAAAATTGATTTAAAGAAAATGTCTTCGTGTTTTAGCAACTTCCTGAAACTGCTCAAATATTGTCTTCGTTTGTTAGTTATGCAAAGTTTTGATACATTTAAACAAAGGTTTGATACAAAATTAGTCACAAAATTGCCGACTGAACTGAACAAAATAGTAATTCAATAAAAAAAATGCTTTATGGGCGGTTTTACCATCCATCAATGATAACAAGTGTCATATGGTGATACGCGATGTGATCTGCTTGAGTATCCATTCGCCAACCAATTAAAGTTACTACCCACTTGCAAATTTAAATTTAGTCCGAGCAATTATTTTTTTATGCGCTGTTTTATATGTGGGCATTTTGTTATTTGCTCTAGTTCGCGCCTTGGCTAACCGTGACTAATTTATATATTTTAAAGATGTCACCGATTTTTTTAGTAATCTAATATTAGAATGCCTTGGTTTCTTAATAGTCACCCATTTGTGTGTCTCAAATTTTTGGAGAATCCAATGACATATTTGGTAGTGTTCTAAGTGGATTGAAAAATTATTATTCAAAAGTTTTTGGAGAGACCAACCGCACAAAAAAATCACTTAATAGTTATTAAAAAGAAACTTGATTTTTTCGCGAATTAGGTTTTAACATTTGGCGTCGCGAAGCGGTAAAAATTCGCACCATCTGCGACGATTGCGTTAACGGCTTATTTTGGTGAATAGCTTATTCTATTTTATATTTTAAGCTTATTGCAGGAATGGTTTAAAATCATGCATAGATAATTGGAACCTTTTGTACAAATCCTTTCTGAAATCTGATAAATTTCTATTTGTAGCTGACTTTCTCCCATCAAAGCAGAAACTGTATTGCGACGCTCGGCACATACACTATGCACCATATTCTAATTAGCTTCTAACAGTTGCTTCCTTAGGACGAGTCCTGACCCATCTGTCGCCAAATTTTGCCGCAGTGCCCAAAATGGCGCCACCATCTTAATCCGTAGTTTGAATTTATTATCCCGGCATCTCGACGAGTACGTCGTGGTGGCGGCGGAAGAAAGGGGGAAAGGGTAAAGATGCTCCCACCCCCCTTTCCCCCCTCCTCCTCCTCCCTCTCCCATCCCCTCCCCCCATTGCTCGTCCCGGAATTCCCATGATGCTCTTTTCTAGTCCTTAGCCAACGCGTCATCTCCACTTGTTTACGCGTACTGTCCAATGGTAGTGCTAGCTAGGCAGTGTTTCCCAAACTTTTTGGCTCGCGCCCTTTTTAGAAACAATTTCAATGGCGAAACCCCTAAGAGGTTCCAAATTTTAATGACGGTGCTCCATGTCATACAAGTTAATGGCGTTTTGCTATTTATTTGATTTTCCTGTAGTGCACCGCGGATCCCCTTATAAAACCCCTGACAACTTTGGAGCACAGTTTGGGAATCGAGGTGCTAAGGGTGGTGGCGATGGTGGTTGCCATTGACTACCATCCAGGGGGTGGGGTAGGGGTGGAGTAGGATATGGGTAACCCCTGGCACTCTGTGTCCTCCCACCCTGGCCGTTACAGCAATGGGGGGGGGGATGCACCACCCACCCCTGTCCACACTGTCTGGCTCCTCGGTTTTCCTGGCTAGATGCCAATCGCTGGCTTTTCCACCAATGTCTCTCGGTTGCCATATCTATCGTATCTACAATTTTAGCAGGATTATAATAATTTACAGGGTGGTTCTGCAGGGACGGAACCATAGCGGCGTTGGAATTTAGCTCATGGGATTCGAGTTTCCAGTTTTGACGAATAAATTTTCACTCTGTAGCTTCCGTGTCTCAATTATTTTTAATGTTTCATTCGATAAGTTGCATTTTATCGGAATAATATCTGATAATGTGATCTAGGTAGGGATCTTTAACGTGTACCTGACATCGTACAGGCACGCGCACGCGTTCCGTTGGTCTCGGTCTCTTAGAAATCGAACCCAAGATCACGATTATATTAATCTTACCATTCCTTTTCACAAACCGGTCTTGATGCACGTTTTTTTTATTATAAAAGATAAAAAACTCTTTATGGTGAACTTTTTTTACAGTCTTGATGAGTTTGGATTTTATTGAGATTGATAATTGATGAGGTTGAAAGTTGTCGACAATAAATGAATTAATCGTTTGTCATTTTTCTTTGCAGTGTATTATCGCATGACCATCAACGTGACGTCGATCGTGTACGAATCCGCCCTGGGTCAACGCAGTGACTCCAAATTCCAGTACCTGAGTCGTGAACTGATGACGGCCATCGAGGAGCTGTACGAAATTGTTCCCGGTCAGCAGGCCATCACAGTAGTCAAATTCGAGTAAGTGCTCAAAAGACACGCCCACATACTTGTAACTTAACATTATTTCACCCAAAAGCTATGCTCCTAAAAATAAAATAATTTGCTAACAATTCAACTAATAAATAATGCAGAAAATTTAAAGAAACAACCGACCACAACATCGATTGTTGCTGCTCGTTTTAGCAATTATATATTTTCACAAACGATGTTAAAGCCCATGCTTGTGATCGGTTTTATTATAGTTGAACAAATATATGTTGAAATATTTTTGGCTTGTTGAGGGGCTTGCCTGCAATCGTTTATGTTTTTATACGAGTATATGTATTTCTATTTTAATAAATTATGTTTGGCGATTTAAATTTGTAATTGCTTTATGCTGAACAGCGTAATTTGTTAGTAACGTGATAGTAATTTGGTTAGGATATAATTGCTTACTTTTGATGATTGAGATTAATGTTTTACGATTTAACGTTACTCTATCCGTACCCGTATCTGTCAAGAAAATTAACATTGACATGTGTGATCAGTTGATTAAAACATCTCAGTCTTAGAAATAAACAACACTATTTGTAGTGGTTGTGTTGCTTTTTTAAATGTGACATTTTCGCCGAGCAGTGCAAATATGTGTCATGTCAAGATGTGATAATGTTAAAACTTTTTCTGCTTTTTTAAATTCGTTCCAGACCGTCCATTCCGGGTTGTCTAGTCACAGTAGACCTGGGCACAGTGAGCTATTACGACGAAGGTTCTCTCAGGAACATCATCAAGGAGCACGTGACACGAGGCAGTCTGGGCTCGTTTCGAACGAACCAGGAGGGATTCACCTTCCGTCACATCGGAGGTACGACAACATTTTAACAATTAATAGGGATCGAAACAAAAGTCGAACGATTGTCGCTATTCTTGCAGACAATCCTACCATATTGATATTTTTACTGAAAAATGAAATTGGTGCAAAAATTGTAGGGAAAAAGGAATGGGCATTATTTTAAATATTTTTTTAAAAATTATATTAAAACTGAGAACAGTATTTTTAATTTTATAATTTTAATTAATAAAGAACGAGCAATATTTCAATGATTTTTTCTTCAAATTAAACTGTTTTGATTAATAAATTAAAATTGAAATGCATGAGCGATATTTCTTTATGATTATTATTTTATTTGTACTTAATAATTTCTCTGAAAATATGTACCATGACAATATAAATTTGTTTTCATTTAATCATTAATTATAATATAACTAAATAATCTTAGAAATGATTACCTACCTTTTTATTTAAAAAAATATCTATGTTAGTTTCTCGTTAAATAAATTTTATAGTTTGCCATGAGCATGTTTTCTACAAACATGCTCATCGCAAACTATAAAATTTAATTTATAGTGGGTATCGGTTTAAAGTAGCGGTTGTTAGATATCGACAGATACTGATATTAGTCCGAATATCAATTCTGTCGTCCGCAATTTCTAAGCGAATTATAAATTAATTTTTCTGTTGTGAGCAATAACATTTCTTGTAATGAAAATTTGTGTTTTTATTTTGTGGGTTGCGCAGAGCAAACGAAGGACTTCGCCCCGTTGGACCCGTGTGCCGTTAGCGAATTCTCGTGCGGCTCCAACGAATGCATCTCTATGTCGCAACGCTGCAACGGCGTCCAGGACTGTGCCGATGGATCCGACGAGCGGGAATGCCGTACGTATAACAAACATCTAACTCGAATGTATTCCTACATTTCGATTGAAATTGAGAGTTCGTGTCCTGGGATTTTCGTCCCCACCACCACCACCCCCGACTTGGTCGTTAGCCACGTAGTCCCAAACCAATCCCCAAAAAACATACATTTCCCGGTTTTCAGTTTTCAATCACGTGTGTGCATCACTACAGGTAGTCGTGTGACATTAGGAGATATGCAGGTGTGACAATGTATTTGAAAATAACAATTTTTGTGAAACTAACTTATAGCTAAACTATTTATTCATCCTAATACCTTTATTGACATTTTTCAAAACAATATTTTATTTATTTTGCCAAATTAAAAATTTAGACAAGGTTAAATTGAGCCAGAGGTTCTCTCCAAAATTTATACCCAACAGGGCACATTTTGCTTACGTTTTATTTTTTGTTCATTGTTCAAATAAGCTAACTAATAACTCAATAATTTGGACACCAATGGATAGAATAGCTAACCGAATAAACACAATTATGCTAACGTTTGGAAATTTCCTTTGTTCAAAAAAGTACTTTGTAGGAGTAAAATAATCAAGTTACAACAAATCTTAAAAAAACGTCAAACACGTTTGAGAAAAATGTAATGCTCGATGTCGTTTTACACTCCCTCTTCCCCCCCCGTGAATCAATTATTCGATTGTAGATTTAGTGTCTTCCCAAAATATTGGTTTATAACGATATACCAATATTTTCAATATTTTCGAAGCTATAATACATTACACGCACATCTCGAGATTTGATTTTAAACGTTTGTTTTATGTTGATTGCTCACGTGTGACAAATAACTTAACCATTAATAAAATCCCATTAAACAAATTAAATCTTCGTAAGAACTTGCTGCCACTACATGTGTTTGTGCCAATTTGACGATTTACATGTATTTCACGGTAAATAAAAAAGTATTGATATTTAAATGAAAAAGTAAATGATTTTATTGTAAAAGGTTAATTTACGAAACGAAACGTCAAGTTGGCACAGCTATTAACGATATTTAAATAAATTAAATGACATCTTAGTGGGTGTCAAATCAACACACATTTACACAAAATTATATTTTAAATAATTCTGACATCGGATACATACACAGTAAAAGCAATTTCTTGTGATACTTCCAAATATGAAATCGGATGAATGCTTATTTGATATGGCTACCTAATTAATATTATAACAAGCACTAAAGATTTATTTGATTTTTCTATAGTGCACCGTAGATGCATGCACGATTAGTGCGCATTTCGGTAGGTCATTAACAAGATTAAATAAAAATTATAACTGTAACTGATGAATATTTCTAACGCCTTTTTAACGGGCACTGAATGAAAGTTGATTTATTATTTATTCGACATTCATCTCGGCGTGCCCCCCCCACTTTAGTTTCAAATTAACAAAATTGTTACCAACATTTAATTGTAATTGAAACCTATTGATCAGTTTTGCTTTTGCATTTCATATTCAAAATTTGCATCGTAAATTGTATTCTTAATTAGTCCGATTCATATTGGTACCCTGAGCTGACCTGCATCAAGTGAATATCTGTAGCAACACAGGTATCAAGTTGTTTGTTTGGGATTCATTAACACAGTTTGGTTGAAATACTTTTCGAGGGGGGAGGGGGGCACGAGATATGAATTCCCCCAAACTAGTGACTGATGTGTGACCCATTAGCCGCTTGACTGATGTGTGTTTACAGCGAAGTTTTGACATGAATTTGCCTTTGGCGCACTGCGTGAATTTGATACGATGTTTTAATTGCAAGGAAAGTATCTTTCGTAGCTTGTCTGATAGGGACAAGAAGTAATTTCAATTTTCTGACGTATTCGCCCCATAATTAAAATAATAATTATAACCTGGGAAGGACTCAAAACCTCTAATGTAATCGAGCATTCGATTTATTTTTAATTAATTTGCATTCCTGTATTAATCATTCGCGAAAGTTGTTATTTACACCTAACGTGTGCAAAACCAATACTGATTAACTCACCCAGAACGATAAAAAACGTTGTTTGTAGTTTGTAGAAATTCTAACACGTATTGCTGATGTACTAAAATCATCTCAACAAAAATTATGTCAACAAAAATATTTGAACGAGATTTGCTAAAAACACATTTAGAAAATTTGACCAATTGTTGATCAAGATTAACGTATTAACGTTTTCTAATATTGGTTTTGTTTGGAATATTGTGAGATTTTTAACTTTGCCTGAAACACTGTTTGATATTGCGTTCTATTTTAGCGTTTAGTGCAACGTGCGTAAATTGCGGTAACGGGTATTACCGGTAGTTAATGTTAATCTTTGTTAGATCCCATAAATACAAAGCGTGTTTCTTAATTTTTTGGCTCGTTTTTACTCCGTGATTCGTTATATTTTTGTTTAAAATTAGGGCTTTATTGGATAATCGCGCGCTTCAAAAATAGATTTCTGAGATTAAATGGTTGTTCGGGTTTTCAACTTCGAACTATGAAAAATGGCGGCTTTGCTTTATGCTGCACAACCAAAATGGCGGCGGTTTCAGGGTGACCAGGTCGTTTCTGTAAGGCTAGATTAATTGTTTTCATGGATAGAATTTCCTCAAAATTTATCAGAACTATTTCCTTAAACACCACCAGTTGACATGTGAGCATTTAAATCTTGATAAATGACTAATTGTTCACAGGGAATGAATGGATTCCCCGCCTATTTGCGTCGATCACGATTTTTCATGTCGAGTAAAGCCGGTCAGAAACCGTACATAATCCCTAATCGTTCAGTCCCAGATTAGCTGCAAATTTAGAATCGGTAAAGCGCAGTTGGTTCCCCTGCGCTCCCTTCCGACCTCGCCGAAAAAGATAATCGTTATTCGTGATTTGTTGGACGCGCGTTTAGCTTTATTTAGCAGAATAGTCGTTCCATCACCGGTCAACAACTATTCAGTAAAATACCAGTCGCAACCCAAATCCGTGTTTTCGGGAATTCGCCAAAATCGCACTCATCAATAATTGCTGGGGGGAAAAGGTTTCGAGTTTGGCAGAGTTCGTTTCGGTTTGTCAGGGTGTACACCTAAATGTTGTTCAGGTTCATTCAGGGAAAAACTAATAAAATTTATGTTGATCGAGAAATATTCTTCTAGTTTGTGAGATTTCCTGGGCAATAAATATTCCGTCTAGATTTCTGTTCTATCCTCTGTTTTTTTTTAAACCTTGGTTATACGTCATTCAATGTGCGTTACAATCGTTTGTAATCAATTTGCAAATTACTTTATTCCATCTCGTTCGACGTAGATGTGAATGGTTTGAGAATAACAAATCTTGAAAAAACGGTCATTTATTTCTTCATTTGTCTGTTTTGATTACAGGTGGGCGTTATCAACCTATTTTGTATGTTAATGGTCTATTTAATCAATAAACCAGACATACTACTTCGAAATTAGTTAGACCAGCAGCAGGTCCTCAAGACAAAAATATTTCAAGTGCCAGCTGCAGCACAAAATAGAATTATAATTTTTTTTTTTATTGAGTTCTGAATAATAAATTGGGCGTATAGCTGAATATTTAGATAATTTCCAATTGAAATACTCAAATGAAAAATTGTTTCTCAATGCTACTACCTACCACGGGTTCAATTCCCGCCGTGGGCTCTCGTTTATTCTTCCTGTTCTCTATACAGTTCCCAAGTCGGTCAAAGTGTGGTTAGGATACCACGGTGGTCCCCTCATTTCACCATGATGACGTTTGACCAGTTGGCGCTGTTTGTGTTTGAGGGGCGGACGCCTGTAATTATCATTTGCGGTCTCGAAATTTATTTCGTTTATTGGGGTTCTCACTGAGTCAAACACGTTTTGGGAATTAATTATTTTTTCGGCGTACGTCAAGGCAACCGGGGCACACCCTGCTGCCTGCGTCGGCTCTCGGCTTGTGGTCGCCAAACACCGATATAAAAATAAGTTATCCGCATAATAGTCCTAATAAATAGTTCGCTCACCGATCGTATTAATATTGGAGGCAGTTTTGCAAACATGAACCAATCTAGAAATGTCGACCTTCCCCAAATTGGTCGTCGCCAAACGCCAATATTAGTTTAGTGCCGATTCAATTCAGAATATATTGTCAGGATGGCTTCAGCCTCGGTGATGTCAGTCACGTCAAAATGTCGAATACAATTTGGTCGCGTGTCAAATTGGACGACATGACTATTAGGTGATATGACACCTGGACGTTGACTGAAAATGAAGCATTAAATTCGTATTTTTATTTCTTATTTTTAATTCATAATGGAAAGTAATTATTTGATTAAAAAAAAAAAAAAAATCCACGCCCCTGAGCCAATTCATAAAATTATCTGCACGATTTTTTAAATGAGTGGTCAATTTGTTTGGCAGAATGTCAAACGAACGATCTTGATTTGACTAGATTCCCAGATTAGTACCGACTGAAAGTTTTAATTGTTTGCGAGCAAATGTATTTTCAAAATCGACTCTGTACGATTACAGTTATAGTGGTAGGTGCGGAATCCCCAAATTTGCTCGTTTTGTGTTGGTTGAGTGTTTCTAGCAAAACATCATTTGCCACTAGAGGATATATACACATGTTTGTATGTGTGGAAAAGGTGGCTTTAGTGGGGTTACAAATTCATAACAATTTGCCAATTGCTTGACTGGTTTGGTTGAGTGGATTGTCAAGGTCTGGGAATATTTTTCTACGTAGTTGGCAGGCGGGTTATTGCCGAATCTGCTCCCAACATATTTTGACTGGTTTCAAATTTCAGCAGTAGTCATCATGCATATTTTTTCAATTTTGCTATTTCACCAAACACATAACAACATTAGCATGCCTCACTCGGAGCATAAATTAAGATAATTTTTGGAGCATAAATGAAGAGATTTTTTGGAGCATAATTTTCCTTTCGGCGCTGTACCGAACCACGTTTTTTATATCACTTGGAGCAATTAATATGTTCAATTTAAGCTTTGTATTCGGATCAAGCCCGCGGTTCCCTGAGCCGATTGGTGTTCACTATTCGATTATATTTTCTTTATTACCTCTTAAAAAACCTTCGCTTTTACCCCTACCTCTAGAGTATTCCGATACTTAGTCACCATCTTGTATACCTGTGTAGACATTTTTAGCCCTGCAGCTGCAATTTGGTTTTATGATATTCGGAACGATTTAATAACCACCAAGAAACACAATGTGGTATCTGTTTGATAGCTCATTTCTATAGGGGAATAATATTATAGAGTGTTTATATAGCTTGTACTGTATTTCGTTATGGCCAATATGTGGAGCTGTAATTTATAGCGAGGGAAACGTTGATGTCATGTCACTAATTATGGACCCTCGTAATGGTTCTGTGGCTTTTTCAATCTGACATTTATATACTTCAACATTATGTCGTAAAATCACGTGCACATTGGTGTATTTTACGTGTAACGCACTGTGACCAGATACCCGGTACAATGAATTTAATTTAATTATGTGTATTTGGATTGCTAATCTGAAATGCGTTCTAGTTTTCTTTTCTTTTTTTATTACATCGATTCTAATATCTTTCTCTGTTTTCTTTTTGTGAAGTAGGGTTAGGGGTTTTGGTTTCCAGTGGGTTTTTGCTGCGGTTACGAAAGCGGGTCGAAAATAGCCACCCTGGAGAAAAACCCTTACTTGTTTTGTCTGGCTTTTTTGCATCCAAACCAAACCAAGAAACGTACGTCGCTTCCGGGGTTCGATTCCCGGGGCATATTCTTTCGTTTATTCGATCCCGAGTGACTGGTGACGAAATGTATTCCCTCCCCATAACAGTGCGGAAGCTTCTCTCTCAAGATGAAGTTGATGGTCTCAGGATGATAAAATTCTTGTCCAATACACATTTCGCTAATTTATGTTAGGTCTGCCTACAAGATGGCATATTTTACGATGTGTACTCGTAGATAGTCAGCTAGGTGTCGATCTGGGTTTGTTCTGAGCAACTATAGGCTTGTGTTGTCCTTGGTTGTTCTACTCGATGATCGACTCGTTTACTTCGCAGACGGATGTTTGAATAATGAATAACAATTACAAATGAGTTATCGGTTGAAATTCTGCATATAGCGAATAAGGTGAAACTTTGCATATGACTCGAATTGTGAACCTTCGAAACGGCGCAAGGAGTTTTGCATTCATTCACGTGTTCATTCGTAAAACTCGTTAATGCTATGATCTAACAAGCCACTTGATGTACAGCTGTGATCTTGCTCCTGTGTAACAGGTGTTTCTTGCTTTGGCATCCTGAAACCCATGAACGTTATTTTCCCGTATTTTTACCGCATCGATATTTCCGTTTTATTTATCTTGGTACATTAGTGCCTCGTTTCCCAAACTGTGCCATTTTCCAGGGGCTCCGCGGCACTTTAGAAATAAATAAAATAATTAATAAAACGCCATTAACTTCTATGACATGGGTCTCTAATGTAAATTTTTGGCCTCTAAGGGACTCCGCCTTTGAAATTGGTTTTAAAAATAACTCCGCGAGTCAAAAAGTTTATCAAACACTTCATTAGTGTATGACTCGTCGTAGCCCAGTCGGTATTGCGGCCAACTGTTGTGACAGTCCCGGGTTCGAATTCGAGCGCGAGCTTCCGTTTATTCGATATCCCGGGGTACTGGTGGGTACATAATCTCATGTACTGCTGTACATTACAGTGACTGGCTAAAATAAATATCCAGTGTTGTCACGGAACGGAACGGAAAAGTTGCGTTCTTTGAAACTGGTTCCTTTTTTTTGAGGAACTTATAGGAACACTAGGTTCCTTTTATTTCTGTAGAAACTGGAACGGGAACTGGTTCCTTTTTTCATCGGAGGAACGGGAACTGGAATCGATTCCTTTTGAAAAAGGAACGAACTCAACAATGGAAATATTCGGATACTGTACTGCTTAAGCGTGTGGTCTGTTGAGGTTACATGAATGGCATTGACGTTTAATGACGTATTAGCCTAAGGTGTGTGTATTTGTATTCGGGGGCTTGTATTGTTTATTGGTAAATGCGTGGGTTGTTTCATACACTGCAAACGGTGTCATCTGTTAATTAGTCATGCAGATGTCTTAATTCGTCTGCAACAAAGCCGACGTTCAAAACGTCTAAGATTGCCCGCGTCTAAACTTGGATAACTCTATGCGAAACAATGGCGTCACATCTTAATAAATTTATACAAACCATAAAACGACAACGCCCCGAGCGTACCATACTGAAATGACAAACGCGCCACAAATCTGCTTTCCCAGTCGCACTTCGAATTACTGAAATGACGCCTGCCTTTAATTGAATGAACCGGATTTGTGTATTTTGATTTGCGAGAATGATTTTGTTGTTCGCTGTCCCTGTGATGGTATGTGACCTCTACACCATGAGTAATAAATTTACGAACCCCTCCCGCTGTAGCTCCCTAATTCAGATAAAAATGACCGGATGTTAAGAAATTTGGCACAGATTTATTAAAGTATTAATGACTTTTCAGAGGTTTTTTTTTATTCAAATTTCCCGCTACGAATTTAGCATTTTAGAGGTAACGCAGCGTTAGAGCGCACTGGCGCGCACTGTATCCATACGTGTATGTTCTCTGTTGTTTACAATGGCGTTCACAGAGAAAGACAAAATTGCGAGCAAATCAAAGTTATGGTGCGAAAAGACAGCTCAAAGGTTTGCATATATTTCCTCCATATTTGTGTCAAATTTCATAGCAACACGGTCATTTTTAGAGGACTTATGGCGCTACGGCGGGAGAGGTTCGCAAACTTATGACTCACGATGTAGATGCGTTTCATTCCCTATAACAAACAACATTGCATCTAAACGGCTCCATAAACAACAACGATATATGGCTAATGACTGGGGGAGCCGCGAACATTACCAGCAGTAATAACGCCCACTGGTCCCGCGCGCCTCGAATGTTTATTTGAAAACGTGACCCGCATTTTGAAGACGTTTTTGCATCGTCCCACAGTTTCGTCGTGCACGCCTACGTCATTTTGTGATCTTGCACGGATTGTCATTGTATATGTACGCCGTGATTCATAAGTATGCGTACCGCTCGCCGTAGCTTCATTGTCCAACTAGAAATGACCGAATAATGATAATGAAATTTGGTACAAATATATTAACAGTACGAACACCTTTTTAAGTTATTTAAATTCAAATTTCCCGCTACGAATTTTGCATTGTTAGAGGTGGCGCTGCGTTAGAGCCACTGGCGCGCACTGCATTGTATCCTCTTTTGTTTGTAATGGCGTTCACAGAGGAAGATACAATTGCGATCGAATTTCTGCGGCAAAATGAAACTTACGGTGCGAAAAGACTGCTTAGTATCACAAAACTCTTACTCCATATTTGTGCCAAATTTAATAACAATCTGGTCATTTTTAGCTGAGTTGTGGAGCTACGGCGGCGGAGTTCGCATACTTATGACTCACAGTGAAGACGAGCATCTGCGTGTGTTGTGCAGGGTTAATATACTCGTGTACATCATCAACAATTTATTTATTTGTATGCCCGGCATGTGTTGCGAGTGCTGTATCTCTGGTCCTGATTTGTTTGAATGGCATCCCCCCACTCCCCCAGGAATATGATCGTTTTTTTAATTTTGACGGATCAATTTTGCCTGCTAACCGTATACTACTCTTATCTATTTCCGGAACTCTTCCTGGCTCTACTCAGGACAATGGTGAATTTAGCGCGGTGGAATTATCGACACGCTTGTTTAGAAAATTACCAATGGTCAGTTTATCTTATTCAGGAAGTACTCATGCTAAAACAATTACAAAATGTGTCTGTAGGAAGCCACAGAGGGGCTCATGGCGGCGTCAAATGACCAGATAAGAATTATTTGAGACTAAGATTTTTGTTTCATAATCTGAAGTCTGTGGAAATTGAACTGAATATGGAGTTGGACATTAGAAATTGCTGAATCGTAGTTTCAAATGAATATTTATAAATAATCACGAAAACTTGTTGAAAAGAGTGTTCGCAGTTTCAGAGGATAATTAAATTTTCCCTTCCCCGAGAACGAACATGCCCAAAAAATTGAAATTCAAAAATGAACAATCCTTTCCATTTGGAACTTTGTATAGAGTAAGAATTTTAGCAAACACCATTTTTGCAATACGTTTGGCTCCTAGATCACAAAATGTAAAAATAAAAAATAATATCCGACAGAACTTAGCAGTTGCTCTCTGTCCCGAGGACACAATTTCGGAAATAGAGCCTCGTGTGACCACCATATTAGATTACCATATAACAACCCCACCATCAACTGAATAAGAAAGTGCTTCAGGCAACTTTTCAATTTTTAACCACAATATCCAACAACCCTAGACCCCATTGATGTGGTTTTAGTTTGTATACATTATAGCTGCTATCTGCGCCCGTGGGATAGTTTGACGAACATTTTTTTTTTAATTATCTTCCGAGCCAATTTCCACCTGATCGATAATTCCACTGCGCTTAGTTTATTCCACAAGTATCAAGTGTAAAATTTGAAGAATAGATGGCAGAAACTTTGTGAAGAGTTGGATGATATTTCCAATAGTCTTCATTTGACTTGTATACCTTTTGAGCTGAACGATTCTTGTCCAAAGCACGTGAAATGTCATAACCACGTCGATTCGTGACGTCACAGGTCCATCGTTTTCGTTTTAGAGAGCACCCGCCGCCACTACTTTATAGTGCAACCACCACCTGCAGTTTAATCCTATTGCACCCCCATTCATTGCATCAATTGCATGTATGTAACCCATCCAACGTATTTCTGGTGAACAGAATTAGGACGTTGACCTCTATGAACAAGCTACTAATTTAAAAATTTACATATGCTAGAATATGTTAGCGAAATTTTGAAAACATTAATTATCACATAAAATATATAGTATATGATTTTTTAATATTTTAGTTTCGAATCAACGGGCATGATGACTAAATGGAAATTAGCTAATACATTTTCATAAATTGTACAATTCAGCTCAGTAAAGTCCGAGTTCAGCTCAGTTAAGTTACAGTAACTGACGGTACATTGTAGCTAACGATTTAAAAGAGTTTGAGCTGAATTTTAAATTTTCTGATTTAATCGATTAATTTTCATTTAATATTACACATCCGTTTGGGCGTGCATTTACAATTTTAAAAGCCTCTCATTTTAATATTTTTAAAATGAACAATATCGTCTTAGATTGTTTGAACATAAAATACGATTTTTATTGTCGAATGATTTCGAACCATCGATTCTGTAAGCCTGTAATTAATAGTAGAATAAATCTGTAATTTAATATTTTTAAAACGAACATTATCGTTTTATCGAATGCCTGAACATAATATACGATTTTCACTGTAGAATGATTTCGAACCATCGATTCTGTAAGCCAGGTTCCCAACCTAGCCCCATACCCATCCCAGCATGTTTACCACCGCAACCCACCGATGCCCGGTACCCACTCACTCATACCGCTACCACATATATTTGCCTGCATCTGCTTGATTTCTATATACACACAGCGCCACCTACGCTGCCGCCCCGGCCGCCTTCCGCCAGCTGCCGCAGCGACGATCAAATTCGCTGCAATGATGGCTCCTGTATCGATAGCGCTCGCCAATGTGACGGCTCCAGAGACTGCTCACTCGGCGAAGACGAGCTCAACTGCGGTAAAAAATCTCTTCTCGGGTGTGGTAGTTGCCCGTGTGGGGGCGCTACTGGGCTCCACCATTACTCCGAGGAGCGCAACTAGTGTGTTGAATAGCACTGATGAATTAGATAGGGTTAACGAAAACAAAATGCTTGATATGATACTTCGACAAGGTACAAAGCTAATTAATTTTTGTGAAATATTAAAAATAGATGATTGAACGCCATAATGATTTCGAGATTTGATGGAAAATAAAACTATTTTACCACAATTTTGCTGGTGTGGAAGTGCGGTTTTATTACGAACCGCCGACAATCGTCAGATGTGTGTAGGTACGGTTTCATGACGAACAAATGACAAGTCATCAGCCGTAGTCATTAATGTTCACATCAAGCATTGTGTGTTCGTTTAGTTTTTGGACCAAACAGACCGGTCTTAGCCATCCTCAAGTATCCAAACTGCCAAATTGTATCCCTGGTTTATCACCGCCAATCGATCCTTTTAATGCTCAGCTTGTTGGTAATACCGTCGTGGGGCGCCACTAGGGTATATAAATTAGCGCCCTCCCGTGTGGTATTGACATGCTCCGGATACATGTCTTCGTTACTCGTCGATCGATTCGATTTTGTAAACAATGTTAAACCGTCATAAAAAAACTAAAATGTAACCCTAAATTAAATAAACGAATTAAAAATGCATGGATAAAATAAATAATTTAAGAGAACGCTGAGGTAACTTCCTCAAACAAATAAACACATTAAAAAATAATAATAAAAATACATTACATTATATTCCCCTAACACATTGCCAACTACATGTACAATTTTATTTTAGGAAATAAATTGTAAATATGGTGATAGCTTAATATGAAATAAATGTTGGGCGTTGTTATGCAGGAAAGTTTCGAGAAAGTTTCGATAAAACATATTTACCTGTATTTTATGACCTTCCCATGGAAACAAATATTTTGACAAGAGAGCTCAGAGCATGGTATATTTAAAAATGCATAAATATGTATTTTTAATCTACTGTATTTATTTGTATTTAAAATGTATTCTTCTGGTGGTTGATGTTACTTTCTTGCAAAACAATGCCCAACTATTACCTTATCTATAACTTTAGCAATGAATGAGTTGCTGAAATCACGTGAGAAAATGCTGTTCTGTCGGCGGCCATATTGGATTTTTATCGTGCGCGAGTTGTGTTCAGAAACTAATCTCGTTTTTCCCTGTCTCCTGCATGTGTTCCCATCGAACGTGTAGGCGAGATTCTGTGCGAACCGAACCAGTTTCTGTGCGACACCACCAAGTGCGTGCACAACAACAAGAGATGCGATCGGAATTCCGACTGTCTGGACGGATCGGACGAATTTGGATGTCCACCACGTAAGTCAATGCATTATTCGCTTATTTTTTTAAATTTCTTTATTCTCTTATTTTGAAAAAAATACAAGATGGTAAAAATAAATAGAAAACCTTTTTTTGATAAACCTGCGAATTTTTAACCAGCTTTCGATCCTAAGAATGCAAAAATCGAAATAAATTTCAATTTTAGTTTGTGTCAATTAAAATTTCTTTCGCAGCACCTGCTGCTGCTGCGAAAGAAACAAAAACTCCAATATTTTTAATTCATTATGGCGCGTTCATTTAAAATTTTTAAGAAATAGGTTGAAAAACTTTAAAAATAAAAGGAAATTTAATAGGAAAATAAAGAAAATAAACAGAAATTCATAAAATAAATGAAAATAATATATAAAGAGCTTTCGTAAGCAAAAATATTTGTTTTTATCATTGTACACTGTATGCCGTTTGCTGTTGCTGGCTCGGTTTCACAAATTAAGATCCTGAAGCGAGTTGATAATTATCCGATAGAGGTCTCTGATGATCTGATAGACTATCTGACCAAAATCTGTGACGTCATATTCGATTTGAGTGGCCTGTGTGTTTCTCGCGATGGCATCGGGTCCACTTCAGTAAAGGAATATTTGATATATATTTTTTTTTTGTTCTATTGTGTTGGTGTCTGAGGTAATCCGGGCTCATCTTCACTCCCGGGGGCTCCAAAACCATGCAACCATTGAATACAGTAGCCATCGGCGCCATTGTGACAGAACTATGCTAGGGTGGCCAAGATCTTCTTTTGACGATGTCCGCTCGCACTCTCACCTATATTGACGCTTATACCCTTGGCGAAGCGTTTTCTATTTGAGCATGCTCAAGATTGATCAATTGTGCTTAATATTGGAGCACATTGAGCCTTCGAGATCGCAGACGCTGTCTGGAAAAATATTTATTTTATTTCCTTTTTCCAATCACTGTAGTGACCTACAGGAGATTATAAATTCTTGAGCACTTCTTAGATTGAGCGAATACAAATCGATAACGGAGAAGTATGGAACAAGTTATCTGATAGACTATCTGGCCAAATTCTGTGACGTCATAAATAGCAAATCAATGTTTAAACGCACGTTTAAGCAGAGTGTGCTTGTTCATTTCGACAGGGGTGTTATTACATCACTAGGCATGGTTTGTGTGGTGGTTTCAACCTCTCTTCTTTGCCGTACAAATAGTGCAATCAGCCGACACTGGTCGAGAGGGGGGGAGGAGGTTGAATGACGGATCCGTAAGAGTTGATCGAGAGATGTTTTGTGATTGAGGGTGGACTAGAGTCTGTAGAGGGGAGGATAGGGGAGTCGTTTTGGGGCATTTGACCCGGGCCTGTCTTCGTCGCCCTTTTGTTCGACAAACGTCTCCGCAAAAAGGATCCGAACGCATGTGTGGTGCGCAAATGCAAACAACATTTTAGCCAACTCATATTTTTTCAATCGAAAAAAATATTGACACTATGGTTCGGATTTCATATATGATAATTAAAATAGCAATGAAAAATTGCCACCAAAAATGACATGCCAAAATTAATTTTGGAAATTTGATTACACGTCGAGACAGATGTAGAATTAATTCAGTAAAACTGATTAAACGTAAAAAAATCAATGATATAAACTGATTAAAATGTAACTTTATATCACTGATAGTCATTGCCCAATAAATTTTTTCGATTTAATTCCATTGACGATAAATTTAATTCTGAATTTTAACGGAAAGTTAACTACGCTGAAATATTGTCATAGGTGAAATAAAGTTTCTCCGTTATCCCGAAAGAAAAATCGAAGTTGATTTTTCGTTTACTGGCTGTCATCGCAGTGTCACCTCTATTCTCCCGTCCCCCTCCCCATCCTTGCCTTGCTCATCACTGCATGAGGTATTCTATTCGATCCCCCCCCCCCCAATCACCCTTCTCACCACCCCTCCCCCTCAGCTAGGAGCACTCATCCATCGCATGAAGGATCCTTTGAATCGCAGTTTGATTAAGAGCGCCCGTTTCTGAACGAAAGTTTCTCAACTTTTCTAACCGACAAGAGAACTTATGAAAGGCCACCAAAAATTGGTCCAAGTGGGTGAAAAAAAAATCTGTCCCCATTTTTTGTTGTGACAGCCAAATTTCAACGAGTTTCTGACGTGATTCCTGACTGCGTGTCTCTTTTATGGCCTTCTCATAAAATGAAATTCTGTAGTTAAAGATCATAGGGTCGCCAGACGTCTTATGTTGTATGTCACTAACACAATTCATATTTCAGCTTTCTTTTAATTTGCAATAAGCGAGGTCTACAACTTTCTTAATGAGTACAATATTTGCAGGTTCCTTGTAAAAATACCTTATCCAAAGATAGAGAAATTGACTGTTTCTAAGAAATTATTTCGATTCGGTGAAACACGATAATTATTGCTTTGACAAACCGGTTCATTCAATTGTTTGGCATTCTTGTGTTCATATCAAATTTATGATAGGAAATAGCAATCTTTAGCTGACTTTTAAAACATAGAAGTGGGCAAGATTTTCACGATTCCGCATCACTATGCCAGCTACCAGGAATGCAGATAAAATTATGTGGTAAACGTTTGTTAGCTTTCGGGCGTGTCTGTAAGTTCACCAGCTGCATTTTCATCGACCACGTACCGTAATTCATTTTTATGGACACGACAAAAAACCTGTAACTCGTGAAAAGTAAGCGGTCAAGCGTGTAATTCGTTGAGCAAACAAAGACGTCTTGTCTGCACGTGCAATCACGATTTACGAGTATACAAACTCGGTACACTGGATAGGTCTGGCCTTTAACAACGCCTCAACGTGGATTTCAAACACTGTAGTTTACATAACGTACCTCATTATTGGCCAGTAATTTCAGATCAGATATCGATGTATACATGTAAGCAAGCTTGATTTTTTTTCCTGTTTGCCAAACTGTAGTGGCACATCTTTGCCAATACCCGGGCTCGAATAGCTTTAGATAGGTGCCGTGTGGTATAGTGGTTAGCGCGTTGGACCAAGACACCCGTGATTGTGGGTTCAAATCCCTACCGAGACAAACGTTTCGGGCGAGAGAAATTATAATGCGCGCCTTCCTACGGAATTCAAATGCGTGTACCATGTCAGGTATAAGGTAAAAATCCCTACCAAGGTAAAATTATCGAGTAAGTGTGGAATCGTAGAACTGACGCTACTATAATAAATTCAGATTTTGCAATTCATTTCTCTGTTCTGTACCTCATTGCAATGCCATATTTCACCAATTTTTTTAACTTTTTTGTTATCTCTTATGGTTATCAGCATCAATGTGAATAAAATAGAAACTCTTACAGTTATCTATATTAATCTAAATAAGAAACAAGTGTGCTAACGTTGTAGCGAGCGGCCAACAGCGAATCTAATAAAGGAAACTAGTCGACATTTGCATAGACATGTCCTTACATGTCGAATAGATCTCAGGCAATATTTTATATTTGTATCGTTTCAATGCAAATTGACACTTGTCGTATGACACTGTCGCCTTGTATCGTAAAGTTGCAACAAAGTATAAATACATCTAGCTAAATAACTTTGCCGGTCATAACTGCTATAAAAATGGGACTGCTTTTGACTGTCTCGAACACCTTTATGCTTCTTGCCTAAGAGTTTGTTGACCCTCTCCCCGTCTCGACGCATCCTTAGTTTGTCCTCCACCCGGGCTCAGGAATGGGGTCGACCGAGACGAACTGCGATAATCCCTTAAAAATAAAAACGGATTAGGATGGGATCTTTTTTACGACAAGACTCGGTGTAAACATGTCTCCCTCTCTCTCCCAGCTATGTTTGAACCCTGTCGCGCCTCTCTTGAATCACTGTGTGGCTGGTGAAAGCGTGAGTTCATGGTACGTGCATACTGGGAAAGTTTTCTGGACTTTCGATTCTCATAGACTTTGGGCTGGTTTCGTTTTGCAAAAAACTAATTACCATTTCAATTCTGTTGTAATCATTTTTTTACTTGAGAAAAACCGATTAGTTTTTACATTTAATCGGTTTTTCTCATTAAATTTTACTTTTGTGTCGGTATGTATTTAAAAAAAAATTAATTTTATGTTTGGTAGCAACCAACTGGTATGTCCTCTTGTTGTCATTTGTTGCCATAAGCACACGTCACTATGCGAAGAAATCCCAGCCAGCACACATTTTTATTGAGGGACTAGCTTACAACATGACGTGTTGGGTGGCGATGATGAGAGGTAGGGTGGGTTTGGTACGGGAGCAAAGGGTTCCAAGTCTGATCCGCGCCTTCCTCGGACATGTCTCCCTGGTAATGCAGTCATGCGAGGTCGACTCGTTACACGATCCCATATCTTTTTCCGCTTACGTTACGCGCCACGCATGCAAATTAAAATTGCCTGAGCTCCACCTTATCTCACCTCTTTTACCTCCCCCATCCACTCTTTCCCGTTTCTTTTGGCTATTCGCGATACGGCCGCTACCTTTCCCTTTCATCCTGTCCAGTCTTGCTGACCACAAGTGGTCAACCGAGTGCGTGACCACCAATTGTGTCCCCCCTCTGCTTTTATATGGCTTAGCGAAAGCGTTTTTTTTGTACCTGTTGTCAAAGGGACTTACCGACGTTTCGGTCACAAAGCCACCTCCCAACGTACCATACGTTACTACCAGGTAGTTTTACCTTAGGTAGAGTTCTTTAATACGGGATTTACATTGGAGTTTTTGCTCGGCCAATCTTTGGTTGGCGAGCAACTTTTACAAACTTATAAAGAAATCCGAGCAAAATAAAAGCATGCCGAGCAAGATTCTGCCAATTCCAATTGTCCACTTACACTTGAAAAAATCGTAAAAGTTGCTCGCCAAGGAAATGCTGTAATGTAAAAAAAACTGAAAACTGTTGTGGATAGTACGCATTCGAATGAGCCTAGGCGCGCCTATCTGATATTGAAGTGACTGGCTTTGAATGAGCAGCAGCCTTGATTATTTTCTCGACGCTGACGGCGTGCATATAAATAGGTTCGATTCGATCTGCGAGATTGCAAATTTCGAACGTTCATCGAATATTGTAAATATTTACGTTGGCCTGTGTGATGAGTGACGTGTAATTTTCATTTCCGCGTTCTTATCGCATATTCGATAGTGACAATATTGCATTTCGAATCGTCATTAATCAAATAAGCCCCTTTTGTATTTGACAACAATATTGCGACAAGGTTATTTCTAATCTGGGTTTAACTGGGCCTAAATGATGCCTGCCCAAATATATCAATAATTAATTATGTTTATTATGTTCTATTTATGTTTGCATGTATGTTTAAAATCTCGGCGTTTACCTGTCTTTGTCTCAAATCTGTGCATAAATACATGTATTGGTGTCATGCAAAAGTGAGTGGCGGGAATACAATTGGGGTTGATGCCAGCTTCGTATGACGCGGTCAAAGTTGAATTGTATGATGCGCTCAACGATGATTGCAGTTCTATTTGTATGCTGATTCTCTCTTTGTATTGTAAATGAATCAGCGGTGACTAGCACAACGTCCTTCAGAGTCAGACAAATACTATACTTTTACAAATTATCTCCATGTCAGAAACAATGGTTATCATCAATTTTAGGAACATGTTATATGAACGCTTGTATCACGCATACTAAAGGTATTTGTATTTTATCTTTTTATCGTTATTTAGTGGTGTTTTGTGGCTTAGTGGTTAGCTTGTTCGCCTGCTATGGCCGTGACGCGGGTTCAAATCCCGACCGAGACCTCCGGCCCACTTTTTGGGGGAGATAAATTCATGTCTGCGCATTTCTTAATTCAGCATGAAATTAAAGTCGTGGGATACGTGTCCGTTAAAGATCCCTACCTAGGTATGATGATTATGCTAGGCCAAATAACCCCGCGGTGGCTTTTGAGGCGGGATACTTTGTCAAGCTAGAGCTATTTACAGTTAAAAACCCTTGTTTGTCAGTACGTCACCATAATAGACGGAGTAACATGTTCATCTGAGTTGGGGCTGATGTCAGATTCACTCATTTTGATACCCGATAAGCTATTATATCGACACCGTTGTTTGTTCGCAATATTTACACTGTATAGCTCGCTTGTACACAACACTTCATGCCCACGTGTCGTTCTAGCCAAATTGCTGGTCTTGTTTACTGTAGCATTCCCGTCTGTCTGAAAATTAACCCTACAACACCCACCTAGATATCCAGTAATATACTTATGGTGTAAACCGATGGCTCCCCCGCTCAATTAGGTAATTATTCCAGTGTGAAACGTACTCAACTTTTGTATACACAGACTAGTATTTATAGATAATAGAGGGGTTGCGAAATCAGGTACATTTCGCACGTCCCTTTCCCTGCTCCTTTTTTGTACTTTTTGTTTTGTATTGGTTTTTCTGTTGGTCTTTTATCAGAGCACAAATTACGCAATAATATACACTGGTATGTGTAATTATGTGTGTAATAATTGCTGTTATGTGCAGCTTGTCACACATAATAGTGATTATTTATTTTTCTTAGTAGGCGCAAGTTGCGCTTTCTCGTCGTTTCCTTTCATTTTACCGTTAGGTAGCGCTGAAACAAAACTGATTATCAGATGAGCATATTTTGAAAGGTATAATATTTCTAGTGTTCGTAGATGACAAAAGAGTATTCGTAATGTTTGCATAGAGCCATGTTTCAGGTCTAGTTTTTCAATAAATTCTGTTTATTTTTTTTTGTAAACAGAAAGTGTTGTTGAAAAAGTGTACCTTTCAACAGTTTTAGTTTTATTTTATTTGAATTTGTTCTTATGGTCACTGGTTTTAGGTATTTCGCGATATTTATTAATACAGAATCGGTCGTAGCGATCCTTGAATGATTCTTTATTGTTGATCGTATAAGCTTTGATTGTGTCTACGTGGTTTCACAAACTCTTAACTGGAACTCAATGCGTGATCAGAGTTTTTTGCTTGTGTTTGTGTTTGGTCCGTTATTTATGGCTAAAAATGAAGTTATCCCCCAGGCAGGAATTCCGTACCAAGTGGGGGTTGCGTTGGTAGAATTTGACACGAGCCGTATGTGAAGTTGTTGTTTCACACATTTGTTTAGCTACGCGCGGTATTTGCACGTGCGTGTAGGCGAGCGCCGCCTATTTTTATCCAAAACGCTTATCATTGTGTGTTTCGAACGCAGAAAATTACCGCTCGCTTGTTATTATTATTAAGCCTGCAGTGTCGTTCGTGAAAAGTATTCTAAAATTATTTTTGATATGCCAGAGTGAAACAACGCAGATCATCCATCAAAATGTTTGTTACCCCGCTTCACTGCTAATCGCGACCTTCAGAATTTTTTTGTTCACGCTATTTTTATTAAATTATTTCGTGAACTGTGTGACTTTGCCATTTTTGTGCGCTCAAGGACTGTGATTTGTCACTGCAGTCGTGAAGACTATGACATACCAGCTGTAACTTCCGAAAACTGGACGTTACTTTCATCTTTTGAGTAACTTTTTAACGGTTTAGTATTTAAGTAACGGTATTCTGTAACGTCTCCTCCAAGGTTAGTAAAAGACAGACCCGGTTCGCTTATGCGAGGAGTAGAAGGCTATCGTGATTGGCTGGCAAATTTACGTTCACACGGTACAAAGTACCGTAATAGAAGTGCGTTCTAAAAGTTAACTCGGGATGACTGATCCGAAAAGAAGCCGGAGTACATCATTAAATTTTGGGTGGCAAAGGAAAATAAGTTTCTGTGATGTCACCTGGAAGGCTGTTGTGATTGGCTGGCCCAATCCAATATCACTGCACACGTGAACTCTCTGGTTCGTTCGTTGTCAAGAACCAAAAAAATACTAGCAACTCTCGTTTCCAGATGACGCAAAACGCGTCATCTAAAAGGCTGCCACTAGGTGGCGCAAAAGCTCAATTTACGAAAGTGCCGGCATAAGCGAACCTGAAGTCTTTTTTTTACTAACCTTGGTCTTCTCTTATTGATAAGTAACCAGAACCGTCTCAGTTACTTTAAAAAAATAACTACCGGTACCAAACTCTGGACATACCAGCACAAAAAGTATTGATGGGTGTCATTCTCAACACGGACCATAAACTGCATTCGAAATTGGCTAACGTTCAATTCATGGTGGACACGTCTGCAGGGTTCATTTTTATCTGCCGTATATCACAATGGTACTGTGATAAGTCTGCTTTCGCCCAAATGAATATTCATGAGAGGAGATGTTTTTTTATTACATCGTCACCGGTGGTGGTGGTGGTGACTGAATGAAGAAGCAACAAAAATAGCAAATTCCTGAGGAAGGTTAGGCTTACGCCCCTGACTGGATGATGATCGCATGAATGGAGGAAGTTTGTGTGCAATCAATTTGGAAAATTTTCGAGTGTGACGCTATACTCGCCTCCCAAAAATAAATCAGCGGAAACAAGAGCTGGCAAAAGTCAACGATGCGCTAACTCTCCTTTTTTATATTTTTTAGTTGGGAAATTCCCCTCACTGTAGTGAATATCACTGCAGGAGATTCTATACCCTTCGTGTTGCTTAGGCAATATGTTTAAGGACACATTTTCACCACTACCTTATGATCGAATAAACGAGAGCCTGCTAGGAGAATCGAACCAGGGACCAACCGCTCGGCAGTCTGCTGCCATACCCACTGAGCTAGACGGATCGTAGGAATGGCATATGTATAAGAATAGTTGAATTTTTTGTGACATGCGAATATAAGAACGCACCGATGTGATCGGTCCCAGGTTGTAGTAACGACGCGAACTCTAATAGTTCGCCAATGTTGCCAGTCTACTGCCTCTGCAGAATTTGGCATTTTGATTCATTGCTTGTTATTTTTAGTTTTATTATAATTTTGTTTAGTTTTATTAATCAAATTAAAATACATGTTTTTCTGTACGAACCGCGATTTAAAAAAAGTTGATAGAATGATTTTTATCGCGATCACTACGAGGAATACTAGTGCAAGTTTTGTACCCAACGATGTTTGTTCACATCAAATGTTGTCTCGCATGTCGGCTGCGTTTTGAAATTGAACATATAGATTTGTTTGCGCGCGTTATCATCAGCAGTGATCCCAGATGATCTGATTTAATCGATTTTCTCTGATAGCCCAATATTCAACGCGGAAGTTATTTATTTCCGCACATGTCTTGCTAGCAGAAAATAAATTTGAAATCATGTCCTCTAGGTGACGTAATAGCTAGGCGACCAGATACCACCCCCCATCATAATTCAGTTTGCCATTAAAATATTTTTCAAGGACTTAAGTTTTTTAAGACTTGGTCCAGCTGTACCTAATTAATGGCCGACGTCGTTTTTGCTTCTCAGTATCCTGCCCATTTGAGTACATGATGCGAGTGGAGATGTTTTCTAAGGCGATCCACGGATCTTTGCCGTCGTAATGTCTTTGCAAGAAGCATATAGCGAAATGTCATTGGGTGACAGAAGCGTGGGTGGGGTGTGGGTGGGAGTTGGTTACCAGAAAAAGAAGATAGAAAAGGAAGAAGTAGATAGTGCTGCCAACACACCAAACTGGCGATATTATTTCTCGTGTCTAAGTTGAAAAACCTATTGCGGAGGTAACCACAGATTTAATGCCGAAGATTTTTTTCTTGTTTGCATTGTCACTTTTTAACCTAATTTTTTATTGCTTTAGTACCGGCGATTTACCAGAGTTTTTTGTCAGAAATAAAATAAATTAGAAGATTTTAACAGAAGAACATCAAACTGATGTGAACCGGCGAAACGGAAACATGAACCGAGCAATGTTTTGTTAGAGCAAAAAGTTCCCTTAGTATCTTTGTTGGGTGTAGGACTGAATTGTGACTTATCCGACAGTCCTGGGTTCGATTCCCGGCGAAGACTTGCGTTTATTCGATGAGGGGCAACAATTTGTGGCATGGTACAGCTTTCAACATGACTTTTAACGTGGCATCGTTTATAAATTTATTGCGAGGATTAAATTAAATTATAATTGAGTGATTAGATTAAATAAATTAAAAATCAATAAAATAAAATAATGTCCACACTTTTACTCTTTATTGTGGCTTAATCTTTTACAATTAAATCTTACATCAGTGCGGCCTCCGTGGTTCAGTGGCTATGGTCATCGACTACAAAGCGGATGGTCCCGGGTTCGATTCCCGGGGCAGGCTTTCGT